>CAWUFW010001071.1:3148047-3205024 GCA_963921515.1 Calotriton arnoldi
AGCAGAAACAGGCCACATGGTGGAGATGAATGCTACTGCGTCCTTCTGACCACGAAGGCAGATTCATCCGCATCTTCGTCCTCTGCTGTTGCATGTGCCTCACATGTGGGTGGTGGTGTTCTGTCTCCAGCACTGTGTGGCAGTGACACATCAGGCGCCGGAGATGTGGATGGGGTGGTAGCAGCAGCATGCATCAGCGCCAGGCCTTGTGGCAGCAATGCCATGAGGAGGGTCTTTAGGGCATTGAGGGACCCAGCTACCTCTCGCTGGTGTGCAGCCGTGGCAGCCGCTCTTTCCGCCTGCGTCCGCTCCATGTTCCACATGATCCTCCGCATGTGTCCCAACTCCCGGGCGAGATCGCTGGAGGCACTCTGGCTAGACAGTCGTTCTTGTCGCAGAGTCAGGACTCTAGCGATGTCAGCCATGGTCCGTTGGAGAGCATGGAGCGGACTGTGGGTGTCCGTTAGGGACTGTGAGTGGTCCCTGATGGGACTTAGACACCCACGTATGGCGTCTAGTTTGGCTGCCATGCAGTTGAACCCCACCTGCACCTGTTCAGCCAGCTTCTCCTGGCACCCCAACACATGGCGTTGGAAGGCCATGTGTTCATCGTGGGGGTCCTGGGAGGCAGCCATGGTAGTGGGTGCTGCCTGCTGTGTGTTCTGTGCAGGGGGTGGGTTCTCCTCGTGGCAGCTGGGCTGCCCTGCTCCTGGAAGTGGGCTGCGGAGGCACTCCACGAGCTGTTGGAGGGCGTCGGAGTCGAAGGTGTGGTGGTCCTCTTCGTCATCAGAGAAGAGAGGTTCGGACTGCTCTGCAGGAGGTGTTAGATTTCCCCCTGCAATGTGAAGGGGAGATGCAGTTTAACATCGTGTTCACATGTATGTTGACGCATTGTACATGTTTACATTCAGACTGCATGACAGTGTACATTGTGACTGTTTGGGGGGAGCTGCCTATTTGATGCGGGACAGTGGACATTCCGACTACGTCACGGATGTGTGTTTGTACTTGTACATTGTCAACTCACATTTCCCTGCAGTGCCAAATGTGATTGGCCAGTTTCTACGCACATGCGGCACCAGTTGTGTCCTCTGTTCTGTTGTGTACGTGTTGCGGTTTGTACCACATCGTTGTCAATGTTGATGTGCTCTGCATGTGATGTGTGTGTGCCGCATTTTGGGGGAGTCGCCCCTGCAGCTCTGATTTAGCTGCCCCGTATCCCTTACATGCGGTGTGCCTCTGGGTTCTGTGCTTATGCAGTGCTGAGATGTTGCATACCTGTGTGCATTGGTCTCTTGGTGGGAGTTGTGGGTTTGGGGCATGGTTTGTCCACAGATGTGCTATGCTTAATTGTGCATGTGTGCCGTTGTGCCCATCTCCCCCGTCCCCCCAGTCCCTGGTCGTTACTCACCCTGTTGCTGTTGTGTCCGGTCATGTTGAGCAGTGTCCGGTCCCCCAACTCCTGCCACCGTCTCCCCACTGATGACTGTGGACACCATTTCCTCCATCTCGTCCAGCTCCTCCTGTGGCGCTGGACTCCCACCTCCAGTCTGCATTGCTGCCTTCCGGTTGTTTGCGAGTGTTAGAACTGGGGGTCTCTAGTTGGCAGAGGTAGGTACCTTTGACCAAATAGGGACCCTTGCTTCTAGTCAGGGTAAGGGGGTATACTCCTGAAATAACCCCTGCTCACCCTCTTGGTAGCTTGGCACGAGCAGACAGGCTTAGTTCAGAGGCAGTGTGTAAAGCATTTGTGAACACAGACAGTAATCCAGTGACAACACTACAAATGGAAACCACACAGGTTGTATTATAAAAATAAGTATCTTTTATATAGATTTACCACAAGACCATAGACGACAAAAATAATCCACAATACTGTACTTTAAAAATGGTAGAATTAGCTTGAGTCTCTTTAAATGAAAATGCGACACTTTGAGTTCAATGTACCTTAAGATGCGTAACGCAGGGCAACGAAAAGTGTTGCAGGGAAGGTGATGCGGTAGTCCCTTACACGCAAGGACGGTGATGCGTTGAAGATCTGGTGCAAAAGAAACAAAGTGGCGCCTTCTTGGTGTTGCGACAACGAAGAGGTGATGCGTGCACGCCCGACGGTCGTGCGGCGATTGCGATGAGTCTTTGGAGCCGCGACAGGCCCTGCGACACGCTTCCCTGGCGATGCGACGGCGTCTGATGCGAGGTCGACGATCTTCTCCTGGGATGCGGGGCGCGCCTCGTGTTGCGATGCGTCGGCGTCTGATGCGAGGTCGATGCTCTGCCCCTGGGATGCGACGGCGTCTGATGCGACGGCGACACTCTTCTCCGGTGCTGCGAGGCGCTTCAAAGGATGCAGCACGCTTCTTCGGGGATGCGCCGGCGTCTGATGCGACGACGACACTCTTCTCCGGCGATGCGAGACTCAGCGGCTGCGGCGACACGCTTCTTCATGTTGAGTCGCGCTTCCAGCTCCCAGAGACACGCAAGTGTGTCAGAAGGTCCAAATTCCTAGCAAGGGAATACAGGGGGAGCTGGTGGGTGAAGTCTGTTGTCCCTGAGACTTCAGCAGGAGGCAAGCTCTAAAATCAAGCCCTTGGAGATCCTTCACAAGTTGATGAAAGTACACACAAAGTTCCCTTCTCCTTTCTTTGGCAGTCAGGCAACCAATACAGGCAGATCCCTCTCAGTTTAGGGATAGTCTTCTCCTCAGTTTCTTCTTGGTTTCGCTCCTCAGCAAAGGTTTCTTCTTGTTTCCCAAAAGTGATCTAATTTCCTAGGGGTCTGGGTCCCCTTTTTATACACCTTTTCTCTTTGTTCTCTGAAGGCAGAGAGGCCTTTGCCTAGTCCAAAACCAGTTCTGGTCAGTCCTGGAGCACTTTGTTTACAGGACTCCTTCTTTCCTTTCAGAATGTGGGGCAGAGTGCTCAGCCGCCCGGCAGGAGGTGGAGCCAGCATTGTGGAAGGCAGGCACAGCCCTATTCAGACCCAGGTGCAACTCCTCCCTCCACTCTGGATGCAGATCTCTCTATTCAGCCCTGTACTGACTCACCCTGTCTCCTGTAGCCACCCCAGCCCCTGTCACTCAAAACTCCAGACAAGGAATACACAACCTAGCAGAGGCAGGCTTGGATAGTTAGGCAAGAAAATACCTACTTTCTAAAAGTGGTATTTTCAAACACAGAATGTTAAAACCAACTTCACTAAAATATGTATTTTATCATCCTCAGTTCAGGCATACTAAATTCGTTTTTCTACCATGTTCCCTGGGTCAGTTAGGATTATAAGCTGTAATAATCAAACTGCCCATTCTGGCCTATGGGGAGCAGGTAGCCTTGCAATAGTGAAAAACGAAAAGGGCTGTAAATCACTATTAGGACATGCCACACACACCAGGGCATGTCCTACCTTATACTTACAATGCACCCGGCCTAGGGCCTACTTTAGGGGTGACCAACATGCAGTAAAGGGAAGGTTTAGGGCCTGGTAAGTGGGTGTACTCACCAAGTCGACATGGCAGCCCTAGGCTGCACACAGGCTCTGCAATGGCAGGCCTGAGACACACTTTACAAGCTGCTTCTGTGGGTGGCATAACCAGTGCTGCAAGCCCACCAGCAGCATTGGATTTACCAGCCCTGGGCACACTCAGTGCACTGTACTAGGGACTGACAAGTAAACCAATCATCCAATCATGGAGTCACTAATACATAACACAATTTATCATAGGGAGAGCATATGCACTTTAGCACTGATCAGCAGTGGTAAAGTGCCCAGAGTCATAAAACAGCCAACAACAGGTCAGAAAAAATATAGGAGGAAGGCAAAAAGTTTAGGGATGACCCTGCAAAAAGGGCCAAGTCCAACAGCGAGTTTCAGCTTGGTTTTGCGCTTCACATCATTCCAGCGCCTCTTGACCTCGTCCATTGTCCTCCTCAGCACTCCGACTGCATTCACCTTGTCCACGATGGTCTGCCATATTCCATTTTTAGTTGCCAGTGACACAGTAGAGGTGACGAACAGTGATTGATGGTGTTCTATCACCTCCGTTATCAGGATCCTGTTTTCCTGCGGACAGAACCGCTTCTTCCTACTCTTCTTGTCCTTGCCCTTCCCTGACCCCGAGGTCCCAGGCTGGTCCTCCGGGGGGCTTGTGGGGTTCTGGTTATCCTCTGTACTTGCTCCGGATGCTTCCATTGTGCTTCGCTGTTGTTTGGCTTTTGTTTGTATGTTTTTTTTCTACTTTTATAGTGCATTTTCCTGCATGACGCGTGGGAATTGCAGGCCTGTGGCTGGTTTTCGCAGATTTTTGTATCGCGATTGGCGTCATCGCTACTATTTTCGCGTTGGGGTTTTGCGTTTTTGCGGCGTCGCGTTACTTTTAACGCGTTCATTTGATGCGTAATTGTGTGACTATCGCATGGTACAGCCGTGTTGGGAATGCCACGTTAACACGGCGTTATTTTCCCGCGATAGACTGCGATGTGAAGTGTTGCGTTAAGCTGATTTTGCAGTAGTTATCACATGTTCTTGAGAATATGCCCCAATGTGTACATATAACAATTTCACTTGTCCAACAGTAAAGTTTCAGGACCCAATTAGAGGAGGGCCACACACACATCAATCTCAAAGGTGCGTCTCGCCCCCCCAGTCTGAATGATGTTACCTGGCTTTTGGCACCAACCTCAGCCAAGCATCCATCTCAGACCCACTCACCTCATTTCAGTTCTGTCTCTCTGGATTTCTGAGACAAGGCATAGCTCTATGAAGGAGTTCTGTGTCTCCATGGGTACAGACGCAGCCCACAAGGTGCCATCCGGGCAGCCCAGGATACGTTCATACCTCCTTGCTTCTGCAGGGCGAGGCCGTGTTGTTGATGATCCTCGATTCCGTGCTGAATGTCGCACCCCACGGAGTCTGGGTTCTCGCAATTCAGATGCATCTTGTTCATGACTCAGCCCCAGAGACTCCAGCCAGTTTGCCACCTCTTGTGGCAACTCATAGATATGTACCCTTCCATCATACTGTACACGGAGCTTGGCTGGGAACATCAAACTGTACTTTATAATATGCTCCTGCAGCTGTCTCCTAACCAACAGAAAATTGTTTTGGAGGTCTTGGACCCTCAACATGTAATCCAGGAAGATCAATATCAATTTGTCCTCATATTGTGGGGGGCTGTGGGCACGACATGTTGAAGAATTATATTGCGGTCTATGTAATAGAACATTCAGGCTATGAGTGCCCAAGGAGGCGCAACCAGGAGTGGTGCTGCCATCAGCACCCTATGTGCACGCTCAATTGAAAAACGTTTTGAGAGGCATTTAGGTTTAAGTGTGTTGAAAATCCAATTTTCAATGAAGAGTTCCATAAAGGGGCCCTCTGCATTCTCCGGAAACCCAAGGAAGCGTAGGTTATTGAGTGTCCCTCTGCATCCTCCATACATTCCTCCATTTGTGTCGCACTACACTTGAGGCCTACTACCATAGCTTGGAGCTCCCTAATATCCTTCTTGAGGGTGGTTATGTCCTTTTCAGCGCTGGTGAATCTCTCAGCCACTTTACGAAGGTCCAGTCTGAGATGGTTTATGTCCATGGATATTGCGTCCATTTTGGTTTCAGCACCTGTCTGGAACCCTGAAAAGCAGCTTGATCTCAGCAGTGCCCTGCGGATGTTCAGTAAACACCGGGCCTGTCCGGTCTCCCAGTCCTTTTTCCTGAGGGCCCGGTCCAGGTATAGTATATTGCACAATAGTATTAGATTGCGCCACTTTCAGAACTTTGTCTTTCACCATTGTGGAACCAAAAAATGAAGATTGTGCAACCGAGATTCAATCCCCCAGTTTTAGCGGGGTCCATTAAACCTGTAATGCACACGGGCAGACAGCTCTGTTATGTCCCGTTGCCCCAAGATTGCACCTCAGTTCTTGCAGCTCATGCAGTAGACATCACTCCTTGGCAGCAACTTAGCATCATTTTGGGCATGCCTCCGTGCCTGCATCTGTGCCTCCACAATGTGCAGCTAGTGTCCCATTTGTCTGCGGACCATCAGTCCGTCCGGTCCCTTCACTACTGGTCAATAATGGCAGGGTGTCTCCATACCAGCTGTTGCAGCAATTCAGCTACCGCTGGTCTCTCCATTGGTTACTTGCATGGCTGCCTTGGGTGTGGTAATGTCACACAGCATAACCACTTCCCTATTCGGCGGCTGGCCCACTTACTCAGTTCTCCAGTCTTTGGGGGTGTAATAGGCCTCATCACAACAGCAGTATCAGATAGGGTGCGCAGCAGCTACCCTTCGCACTCCAGGACTAACAAGGCAGTGCCCATGATGTCAGCCTTAGGTGCAGGGCGTGCCGCTGCTTAGCGCAAACAGACATCTATGTTGTCTCCCAGGGTGCGACCCCAGTCGCCCACCAGCATTCAGGGCGCATATATGCAGCACAGCGGGCCCACCAACTGCTGCATCCAATAGTACCCTTCAGACCACCAGCCTCTGACCACTCTCACCAGGTGGGTGACTAAACAGTGTGTGGTCTCCCAATGGCTCACCGGCTCCTCGCAGTCTTTAGCAGGGCCTCCTTGTTGGACTGAAAAATGCTTTCGGTCGACTCCTTCTAGCATTGTGTGATTTAAGTTAGCATTTGCAGCACCATTTTGTATTCAGCCGCCATTTTGTATCCTGATTGAAACCCAGTTTCTGTCTCATTCTGTTTGCCTCAGCAGAAAGCAGTCCCAATGTTATTTTCCCCTATTCCTTCAAGGTTGAGCTTTGCTGTGCTAATGAATAGACTGTTCATATTACTGCATACCTTTCCATCTAGATAGGCTTGCTCCCACAGCTCAGAGCGGTGTGGGCAGGCATAGTAACCTTGAAACTGAGATAGCATGTACCCGGTCTCAGGATGGTAGCTCATCCCTCTATGTCTCCTTTGTTCATTAGCTACTAACTGGAAAATTCCAGTTAGGGCGTGCCTTTGGGGGTATTGGAAATGTATATCTGGTATTACCATGTTGCGGAGGGTCAGTCCCTCTGCAGCAATCTAAGGAGGCTGGTCAGACCGGACTTCGCTCGAGCTCATTCTAATAAATAACTTTGGTTTGTATTCTCTACTGTCTGACTGACTCTTCATTTGTATGGAAGGCTGAGAGGTGGTCGCGAGTGACCATGGTGGTCCTAATCGGGTCACTTCCTTCAGTTGGCACCCGAACAGGGACCCCATCTGGTGAGTGACCCTTCCTTGCCCGCGGACGGGTGGGGAGGTCGGGCCGCGTCGGGTCGGACGGGCAGACCGGGGATCCCTGCACGAGAGAGTCTTGTACTCGCAGCTGCCCCGTCTGTCTGACCGGGCGGTGCCTCGGCCAGTGGTCATCCCAGCTGGGGTCCTGAACGATGAAACCCTTGGATCTAACCGTTTGTTCCAAAGAGTCGGCAGTGGAGAATAAATTGGTTCGACCTGTATGCACCAGGTGAGTTTGCTTTGGTTCTTTGTGGCTATGGCGCCATTTTGGTTTGTATTTGGTGCAGTCTGAAGACCGTTTTTGGACAAGCGCTTGAATTTGTTTGAGTTCTTTGTGAACATGTTACCACTTTGGTTTGTATTTGGTGAGGTCTGAGGACCAACTTTGGTAAGATATTTGCAAATATCTGCTCGGCATAAATGGTGAACTAGTTTTCTTGTAAAAATTCCCTGCTTTAGTAAATTGTGTTGTGTGGGTTGTCGTTGTTGTTCTACTGATGCTCGTTTGGAAAAAAGTCAGCCTGCACCTCCAGAAGGCACTCCCAACTTGAGATGTATGTGAAACACGGCCTTGGCCCTATTATGTTCAGTACGTTATGGCACAAATATACGAGGGACAATGCTGAGTTGCAGTGGCCATTCACGGGCACTTTTGACGAACAGAAAATTAATTTCCTGCAGGATAAATTGTTTGCGAAAAGAAGTAGACAGTCGATGTTCTATTCCCTCAGAACATGGCAAAAGGAAGCTAGGCAGAGACGAATGAAAGCAGAGAAGGAGGCCCGGAAGGGAAAAATGCAGATGGTGACTCAGAAAGCTGTAGAGTATGATAGAGAGAGAACAGAGAAAGGGATACAGTGTGCTGATAGGAAATTTCGATTGCAATGTGAAAAGTCTTATGTTGTTCGAGAAGAAAATGATACAATTGTGGAGGAATTGTTAGATGCTCGACCTCCACCCACATATGCCCCGCAGAAAATCTATCCTGCCATCCCACAGCCACAATTGCCTGTTTCTTCTGTCTCTGCTGTTTCTGTTTCTCCTGTCGTTGATCCGGCTGCTTTGGCCACCGCACCTTCTGTCCTTTCTTTGGCTTCGCCTTCAGCGCCTGCGATGACCGCGAGTCTTCCTGCTACGCCTATTGTTTCGGCATCTCTCTCTCCAGCTCTTACACCTACGACACAGCCCTTGGCTACATTGGTGCCCTTTCCCTCTGTTACTACGCCTTCCCTTTTCCTTCATTCCCTGACGGTGCTGAGTAGTGGAACGCCTGTAAGGGGATTAGGGGATGGGGACTGGGCGACAGCTAGGGAACGGCTGGGGCGAATATTGATACGATCTGATGTGGGCAATGAAGAGAAGTAGGTGGTAGCCAATCAGGCTGCTCAGTGGGCTTGTCACCCCATTTACAGCGTGGAAGATGTGTGGAGTGTGATGAAAGATTATGAGCCGTTTGTGCAGCAGCATGCCCTTAAGCACATGTCGGCTACTCTGATTGGACTATGGGAGCAGTGTTTTAACAATGCTGCACCTCAGATTATTTATGATATTAGGGACAATGTGTATGCTGCTGATATTGCACCTGGACAGGTCTTTGGTAATGTTGCAACACTGGTTGCTTATCGGGGTAGGCTACTTGAGAAGGGTCCAAAGACAGTGTCCCAATTCCCGATGAGGGAAATCCACCTTATATATCACCCTGAGATACCAGAGCTACGAGATCAGCATAACGTTGTTACTAGGCCCCGGGTAGAGGCCCGGTTTCAGGAACAATGGGTTTATACCCCATGGAAGAGGAGTGAGGTTTTGTCCCTTAAGACTCAGTTACCCGCCCCAAGGAAGAATCCTACTGCATACTATAAGGAATAGACAGAGGTCGCTTCATCCACAGTGATGACGCTTGCAGATATTAAAATGTTCTTCGGTTTACTGGTACCCGTGGATATTTGGAGGCAGGTACACACACAGGACCATGTTACAGAAGTGGGTGGTACTTGGGATCAGATTAAAGCATGGGACCAGGAGAGGAATCCTGGTGTGAAGCCTAAAGCCGAGATACTAGCTTTGCCTAGTCGGATTATTACCTATATGCATTCTCTTATTCCACCAAGAAGGGTAGATTGGGATAAATTAACGGCATGTCATCAGAAGAAAGATGAAAGTGTGTCCAATTTTTTCAATCGATTTGAAGGTGTGTTTTGGGATTTTAGCGGACAGGACCTGTCGGTGGAGGGAGGTGTCCGATTGTTCATTAATAGATTTGTTACAAACCTGCTTCCTGAGATCGCGACTCGGTTGCAGGCTTCGGAGGGCACGTGGACTCCCTTCTCCCCTTGTGTAATATTGAGTAAGGCACAGTATTATGAACACAGGGAGAATGAGGAGAAGGAGAAGGTGGAGAAAAAGCACAAAGAATTGAAGACCAAGGTGTTATTGCAACAGGCTTCTCGAGGAAATGGTAGAGGACGTGGTGGTCCGGACCGGCAGCTTCCGCGTACTAGCAGGAACACTACGCCTGTAGGACCGAATCAGTGTGCATACTGTAAAGAGTAGGGACACTGGCGCAGCGAGTGTCCTGTGCTTCTGCAAAAGGTGGCGGTCCCGAGGGGACGAGGGTCTCGTGGACGGGGTCGTGGAGATGGTGGTCAGGATAGGGTTCAGGCTGCTGGGACATCGAAGGGTCATACTGACCAGAACCATTTTGACGATCCTAGGGGCAAACAGTACTACCATGACGACTATGATCTGGATGAGGTGACAGGGATGCCTCACAGCTAGGACAGCCAGGGACAGGGTGAGGGACCAGTTCAGATACCTGCAGATCAGCGCGGTCCTTACGTTACTGCAGATTTGCATGGCTCACCTAAGGAATTTTTGGTGGATACAGGTGCAATGAATAGCTCTGTTTCTCGTTCACTGGTCCCTGGGGCAGCTCTGTCTGGCCATAATAACGTTTCGGTAGGATTTTCTGGTGTACCACTTGTAAGCCCCATTTCTAAACCTCTTACATTGACTATAGGTCCTTTTACTGTGGATTCACCGTTCCTGTTGACATCAACCTGTGGAGAAAATTGAATGGGCCTAGATTTATTAAAGAAGCTGCATGTGACCATTTATTGCTCCCCGGAAGGTGTTTACATGACAATGGGTCAGAATGTGGTCAGCTCTAAGCAGTGTCTGTCCTAAAAAGTGCCCCTTCCTGCTGAGTTTAAAGATGTGCCATCCACGTTGTGGGCAACAGGTGACACGGATGTAGGACTATTGCAGATTCCCTCGGTTTCCATTAAAGTTAAAGAAAATGCCATTTTGCCTCGTATTCCCCAGTACAAAATACCACAGGCGGGGGAGCGAACTTTGCTGCGGATTATACAGGATCTGATTGAGACGGGAGTGGTTGAGGAGACGACTGCAAATATGTGTAATAGCCCTATTCTTCCAATTCTTAAGAGGGCACCTTCAGACTCCTCTGATGATCACCCAGATGTTTATCGGTTTGTGATTGACTTGCGCGCAGTTAATAAAATAGTGGTTTCTCAGTTCCCGGTGGTCCTTGACATTACTGCCCTTCTGACGATGATTCCTTCCTCTGCTAAATTCTTTTCTGTCATTGATCTGACAAATGCATTCTTTAGTATCCCGATCCATCCCGACAGCAGGCACCTGTTCAGTTTTACACTCGCTGGCAGAAGCTTTAGATTCTGTCGAGCTCCTCAGGGCTATACTGCGAGCCCTAGTATATATAGCCAGGCCTTGAAAGCCCAATTGGATTCCCTTACGCTTCCCTCAGGTAACGTATTGCTCCAATATGTGGATGATATCCTCACTGCTTCTGACACTGAAAAGGGATGCAAAGACAGTACGGTTAAGTTGTTACTGCATTTGGCCCACCATGGACATAAAGTGTCCCTTTCTAAATTTCAATATTGTCGACAGGAGGTCACCTATTTAGGTCACCTACTGTCGAAGGAGGGTAGAAGATTGACCCCTGAGCGCATCAGCACCATTGTGAAAATGCCTATCCCTAAAACTCAGAGGGATGTGCGCGCTTTTATTGACATCACTTCCTACTGTCACCATTGGATTCCTAATTATTCGTTACTAACAAAACCCCTGCTTGCGCTTACCACTAAAGCTGTGCATGAACCCCTGCCTTGGACACCTGAATGTCAGCAATCTTTTGAGCAATCAATTAGAAGTTGCGCTTTGCTCTGCGCCTGTGCTCGGTACGCCTGATTATGCGAAGCCGTTTGTGCTGTACGTACACGAGTCGGCCGGTTGTGCGCTTTCTGTCTTAACACAGGCCTTTGGAGGTAAGCAACGGCCGTGTGCTTATTTTTCTGCTCTTCTTGACCCTGTCGCAAGAGCCCTCCCGAGCTCTTTAAGAGCGGTCGCGGCAGTGGCCATCTCTATACGACAATCAGCAGGGCTCGTACTTGATACTGACCTCACAGTCATGGTACCCCATGCTGTGGATACACTTTTGAATAAAACCAAGACGCAGCACCTTACCAGTGCACGTCTGACCGGTTATGAATTGACCCTTTTTGCACCGCATGTTACAATTAAAAGATGTGCCACTCTGAACCCAGCCATGCTGCTACCCCTCCCTTCTGAGAGTGAGGAATTTGATATTCATGATTGCATTTTTCGGACGGAGGAGGAAACGAAGAGACGGGTAGACCTGACTGATGTTCCCTTATCTGACCCCCAAGGGGAGTTATATGTTGATGGCTCTTGTTTTAAGCTACCAGATGGCACTACAACAGCAGCATACGCTATCACAACACTGCACACGGTAGTTGAGACGTCGCGAGTTCCCTATCAGTCGGCCCAAGCGGCAGAACTCGTTGCCCTAATACGAGCCTGTGAGTTGAGTGAGGGACTGCTTGTCAATATCTGTACTGACAGCCAGTATGCTTTCGGAGCCGCCCATAATTTTGGACGGCTCTGAGAAGAGAGAGGGTTCCTCACTTGCCATGGGATGAAGATCCACCATGGCCCTTTGATATATAGGCTTTTGTCGGCTTTGACACTCCCCAAGAAATTAGGGATAGTGAAGTGCAGCGCCCACAAGGCATTTACTGACAACGTGGGTAGGGGGAATGCATTTGCAGATCAGACATCTAAGGAGACAGCTCGGACGAAGATGAAAAAGATGTTTGTAGCAGGTCTCGCTAGGTGGGTGCCCGAGGTTACTATGTTTGAGGAAAAGCTGGACAATGTGAAGGAGATTCAAAGTGAAGCAACGATTGAAGAGTTAGCATTATGGCACGAAAACACAGCATGTTTGGATGAGGATGGGTGTTGGATGGATAAGTCAGGGAAAAAGAGATGGATGTTACCAGATGCATATGTCCTGCCTGTAGTCACTATGGCGCACGGGCCAGCCCATATCAGTGCAAAAGGCATTTGTAAATTGTTAAACCCTGTATGGCAGAATGACAATATCCCAAAGACGGCCGTCCTCGTGGTCAAATATTGTATGGTATGCATGATGCATAATCCTAGGAAAGGTACCCCTACACCCCCTGGTAATTTTGCACCTTCCACTTTTCCTTTTGAGGTCCTCCAGATGGACTTCATTGAAATGGAGCGAGTCAACAATTTGAAATATGTGTTAGTGGCTGTTTGTGCATTCAGTAAATGAGTTGGGGCTTACCCCACTAAAGAAAACACAGCCGTGGCGACTGCGAAAGCACTCCTAAAGGAGTTCTTCCCTCGTTTCGGTTTGCCCCGCTTGATTTGGAGTGATAACGGCAGCCATTTTAATTCGAAGGTCATCCAGTTAGTGTGTGAAGGTCTACATATCAAACAGAAATTTCATGCTGCACATCACCCCCAGTCAGCAGGCTTTGTTGAGAAGTACAACTGTACCCTCAAACTGAAATTGGCAAAGATTCAGGAGAGCACAGGGTTGCAGTGGCCAGATGCTTTACCATTAGCCCTTTTGTCTACGAGAGTCACGGCACACTCTAGGACAGGACTGTCACCTTACGAGGTCGTGTTTGGATGCCCAGCAAATGTGTGGGGCGTCCCGTGGCCTTGTAAATTTTCAGAAATTGAATATCTACTGTTGGTAGACTACCTATATGAGTTAACTAAAAATATGCGTTCTGTTCACCAACAGATCCAAAACGCACTTCCGCCAGCACCTGAGGGGCCAGGACACGATATTCGGCCTAGTGATTTTGTGTTGGTCTGCCATTTTCAGAGGAAAGGAAGTCTGGAGCCACGGTGGAAGGGGCCAGTGCAGGTGCTCCTTGCCACCCGCACCGCCGTGAAGGTCAGCAGCCGAAAGAACTGGATTCACACCCAACATTGCCACAGAGTGCCTTTGCCCCTACCCTACGATCAATGGATCCTTGATGGCATCGGGGACTCAGAGTGGGAGCAGGTGCCCCGCTTTGTCCCCTTCTCAGATGCCCAGCTGACGTGGACCCAAACAGAGGAGGAAAATGATGCAGTGTTGAATGCGGCAGTGCCCCCTGAGGTCAGGGCCATCCAGGAGCCCCGTTCTACTGGCCCATCCGTGCTTGAGTCCCAGTCTATTGGCCCCTCTGTGTCCTATCCCCCTGAGCCCCTTTTTGCTGACCCTTCTGTACCTGGAGTAGCTAGGTACAATCTGCGCCCCCGACGGAGGAACAGTGCAGCAAAGGAAAAGTCAGATTAGCAGGGATAGACTCGATAAGTCATCCAATATTAGCATAGGGACAGATGAGATTGGTGCATTGTTCAGACATTGGACAGGATAAATTGAACGTGCTCCCCTGGAGGGGGGTACCTTATCCTCAGCAACGTGGGATTTCTTCAAAGAGCTGGGATCGCCTAGCTCAACCGCCGGTGCTCAATAGCGCCAACGTTGATGAACAATAGGAGTCTACCAGCGAGGCTCTGACGGACGCTGGGAACTTTTGCCCCTTTGTCTTTTTACCATTGGCATTATTGCATTTCCTTTCCTCTGATTAAAATGTCCCCGTTTGGTGGGCCCATTACTGAGGAAGAGTGGACGTTTGCGGCACCGCGTTTAGAGCGGTATGGATCTGGTTGGTCTAATTGGTCCACAAAAAGTAAAATAGTTTTTGTCACGATTGTTGTAAGTTCCCTAATGATAGTTCTTAGTATAGCATGGTTCCTGGAGGAGAAATACCCAGTACATTCTCTGATTGGTACAACGCCTGTTCCCCCTGAACACATGTTTGTTACTTTGGCCCCTCATAAAGGTGAACACAGAAAGACATATTAGATAATGTATTTTTACAAACGCTCCACCAAGCCCATGATACGTCTAATGTCACTAATTGTTCGATCTGCGGATTTCTCCCTTCAGTTACGCATAAGAGTGATAGTCTGTTATCATTACTATTGTCTCATTTGGGAAGCTGCGAGGGGTGGTTTGAAATGTTTACTATGGTACCCGTTCATTATCATTCTTCTACTATGAATATGACATCTGCTGATTATCAGACAGAGTTAGAATATATATGTGTCCACCAAGGGTTTACCCCAGGAGAACAAGGGACTCCTGATACATTGTCCCTGACAGCGTGTATGAACATATATGAGAGAGAGAAAATGTAACATGGCTCCGAAATGAAATGTTGGATTTCCAGGGGTTCAATGTCACTGAATATTTTCGCTCCTTTCAAATGCGCAATATTACTCAGGATAAGGCAATGCCAGTGTCAGTAGTCAACACAACAGCTGGTTTCTGTGTTCGAGGACTTGGGAAGGTAAAAGTGGGAGAGAGTAATTGCAACTATACGTATACGTTGAGCACGAACAGTAGCCCGCCTTTGCTCCCACCGCATAATGTCTACTTTGTTTGTGGGTCTCAAGCTTATGTTTGGCTTCCCAGGGGTTGGTCAGGTATATGTTACCTCTCTTTCCTCCTTCCCCCAGTGTACATAGCACCGCCCAATTACAATAAGGACCATCGATTGCAGCGTAGGAGAGCCCATCTGTCCCGAATTAGAAGGGTTATTAACACAGATGATATAGATCAGACAGACACCACTTTGCAGCAGTTTTCAGATGCCATGAAAGGTATTATACCCTTTTGGGGCCCAATGTCCAATAGCCTTAATATTCGTCGGCTCACCAGAGTAGTAGAAGGAGTCATTAATACAACAGCTGGAATTTTGACTAATATCACTGCTGAGCTCCAAGCCACAAGACTTGTTGCCTTACAAAACAGGATGGTGTTAGACGTCATCTTTGCTGATCGGGGAGGGGCCTGTTGCGTCATTGGCAGCAGCTGTTGCGTATACATACCGGATCACGCCCCTATTGTATATGCTGCTATTCAGAAGCCGCATAGGCTCTCATCTGACATCCACCAAGAGAATGGTACCTGGACTCTTTCTGGTTGGTTCTGGGGTCTACTAGCATCCTGGGGTTGGAAGATCCTTATCTTCCTATTAGCAATTGCTCATATAATTTTCACCTGTTGCTTGTGCATACATTGCCTTCCTGCTTGCTGTGCCTACTGTGTAAAAATTAACCCTGGGCGTAGTTCGCGTAGTCGCGCTACGCGAAGCTACGCGAAGACGTCGGAGCGCTACGCGAGCTACGCGTAGCTTCGCGAGCATGCGTAGCTGCTTGGCGCGCCCGTTCGCGATGCGTTTTTCTTGCTCGGGAATGCGTTGTTCGTGTTCGGGACGCTGTTTGCGTGCTCGGGGGCGCGAACTTACCCATGCAGTCGCCTATGGGCGCGGCCATTTTGTTTTTCACTTGTCCCGCCCGTTCGCGATCCCTTATTTCCTGTTCCGGGTCGCGTATAGCGTGCTCGCGATGCGCATTCCATGTTCGGGAACGCGTTGTACGTGTTCGCGGCGTTTTTGCGTGCTCGGGGAGAAATATCGCGCGAACTTACCCACGCGGTCGCGATGGGCGCGGCCATCTTGTTTTACCACTCTATGCTATGGTTCTGGGCCTGCTTTTCTATCCTCCCTCAATCTTTGCAATCCTTAGTTTTTTACACTGTTTTTCAATTTTTCTTTATTTCTTACCTATCTCTCTCTCTGCCTAAGTCTATATTTTGCATTTTTTTCTACTTTTTACTGTGTGTTTTTACTTTTCAACTGTTTTATATAACTTTCTTCTTTAAGCTCCTACTTCTTCCCCTAACTTTATTTTTCCCTTCTAACTTTTCTTTTTCACCTCCTCCCACCCCAGAACCATGGCGAAGGGTAGCAGCAGCGGCTCAAAGGGCAAGGCGCGTGCGCCCAATCGCCGCCTGCCTTGCGGCAGACTGCGCCCTGCAGGGGTGCAAGCCCGCCAGCTGTTTACGGAGGAGGAGGTGGCCGCCCTTGTTTTTTTTATTCAGCGCCACCTCCTCTTGACCTTGGCAGCAGGCCAGGCTCCGGTTACCCGACCCAGGAGCGTCACCGCCGGTGGGCGAAGGTGCGTCGGGCAGTGTTTCGCTGCTCCGCGGTCCGGCGCACCCATAACCAGCTGGCCCACCGGTGGTCAGACATTCTTGACCGGGAGCAGGACCTGTTGGACCTGCTAGGTGTCGAGGTCGTGGGGCTTGGTGAGTAGCCAATATATATAGTAGTATAAGTATTGTGATTTGTGTATACATTTTTACAAATAACAAGAATAATGCTGCTTACATTGCAGGTAAATTATGTTTCAAAATCTTCTGTGATTGTAGGACACAGGTGCTGGGCGGTACTCTTACTTTTTTGCAACTTTGCGCTCGATTGTCATTATTATGTAAGAGTTTACTTTAGAGAACTTCAGTTAGGTAATGCTATTGCTAGAGAGACTGTAGTCCTTCCTTTGTCCTCCTGTCAAATAGTGGTGGATGGATTTGATACTAGGTTTAGTTACTATTAGTTGATAATTTTTGAGCGGTCTGCGTGACGCATCCTCTGTCACTGAGTGCTGCTTACCCCAGTCCTTAGTAGAACCTTTTGTAGTTTGTTTAGTGAGTGGTACTGGTAAGCTTAGCTTAGCAGTGTCAGTCAGCTGCAGAACATCAGACGCAACCAACCAACAATTTGGTGTATGCATTATGCACTGACTTTATGCATGTGTCCTCCTTCTCATCTATGCATTTTTGATGGGAAAAAAAATGGAAATGCAGGCTTAATGAACAATTGGCCCGCCTGGAATAGGTGGGCTAGGTCAGGTGGTACTTAGGCTTAGTTAGTGTTCTGGATTTTATTTGAATCAATCAGAATGGAACACTGAATTAGTGTTCCCAAATAAGTAGACTGTCCGTGAATCCCGCAAGCCAGTAGTCGATCGGATTAGATAGGTCAATTTTATTGCAATTTTTGTTTCCTAAAACGTTTTTTGAGCGTTTTTTTAGATAATTTATTTGTTTCACAGCAATCATTAATGTTTGTGTCTTTCTTTTTCTTTATTATATCTTACATGATCACTGATCTGCAGCACCCAGGGGCAAGAAGACGGGGTCCGAGTCGGCGTGACAACCACCAGAGGACCGCTCCTCTACCGAGGGCCCTGCTGCTGGTCCCAGTAAGTCCTCCAGTGGTTATATTAACAATTATATTGCCCTAACTTTTACTGGACCTTATTTTTTCAGAACTATTAATTCTGGCTCCACTCCCTAATTATATTTTTTACAAAAGATTCTTTGATCTTGACTTGACTATCTGTTTCTAAATTCTGGTTATCCCTGCCTCTAAGTTCTAACTGCCTCTGCTATGAATGTCTGTACTCTGTACTACTACTATTAGTCTGTCGCTAAGCTTGCCCAGTTTGCATTGCCACTCTTTATTGTACGGTTTTGAATAAAACTCAGATTGACCAATACTAATAGCTCTAGCCACTGAGTCCAGTCCTTTCGGTTGTCCTCTTCTAGGCTTCTTAATCTTGAGGCTTTGACAATTACCACAAACAAAATGCACAACCAGATATTTGACTATTTTTGATAGGATATAGTACATACTACTTGGATTCTGCACAGCCCTATGCAGAACTATGCACAATGAAATAGGATGTTGGTGATGGGAGTTTGGAACTTGGACGTTCCTCACACCTCAGTCAGAAGTGAACCCACAATCCCCTGAACGACTAGCTAGTGTCTCATTAGGTCCCCGAACCCCCACCCGAAGATACCCAATGATTATGATTCCACAACCCAGAACATAACACCCTTTCGCTCACTCACTCGTGTAAGTCCACCACCACCACCACACCAAATACCACAGAGTCTATGTGTAAGTTCAAAAGGTTTATTTTCAAATAACAACCTCTGTATGTTGTTGTTCTATAAAATTCAGCCAGCTCCAACAGCAAAATGCATAAGATTAAAACAATAAAAATTGTTGCAACAAGTGCATGATGATATAAGACAAAAGATCTGTGTGAATTCTGGGCGACTCCTCACCGTAGAACGTAGAATTACTGGTTACATGCATCATTCATAAGCTCTGCAAATCTCTGGTTCGTAGAAGGGAATCCTCTGCCTGAGAAAAATGGTGCGTGTTAATGCAAGCATTTGTCAGTCCTGCCAAAAAACTGTAACATGTTACCTATGGCTAAGTAATACGGACTAACCGAACTCCATAACAAAGTGGCTTGTTTTTCGACCTCTTGTACGCAACGCTCAGACAGTAGCTGTATGTGCTCATGTGGGCTCAAAAGGCGTCTTACTGTTACTGCACAACAAGCTGCGAGGTAACATGCGCAAAAGACATGAAGCGAAAAATGGTTGCATGGCTCAGGCTAACTTTGCAAAGAGTAGAGTATAGTATAATAATGACCCTAGGGACCATAATAACACTACTAGTGTCTGTCTACTGACTGTACTCTAGTACCCGATTTGGACTATTGAATGTGATTTATAATAATAATATGTATGTATTAACTTTTTTTCAATCTTGCTAGTGAAAAAGAATAAATAGGGGGAGGTGTACAGGCATCTAAAAATGTGTCATGTTTTTTCTAGGCGTACTACCGACCACCAGTGCCGGTGGGGCCAGCGGCGATGGCGTTGCGGCCATTCCGGAGGGGCAGGAGATGCAGCACCTGCAGGAGATACAGGGGTGAGCCAGCAGCAGTGGCGGGCGGTGGTAAGTTATATTCATGACTTATTGACATTGCACTAGCTGGAAGGGTGTGTGGAGTGGACTTCACTCACTGTACTGTTGTTGAGACTTATTAGGTATGAAGTTGTAGTGAACATTATACAACGGTTAATAAAGAAGACACCCTTTACTTAGCATGAGCAATGCAGTAGCAATAGCATTACCAGCGTGACTTCATTAACCAATGGCCTCTTATATCTGTCCCCAACTCAGCTGTGAAAGTTTTATGGAGGAGACTAAAAGTCAGATCAGATGACCTTGATGGATGTGTTGAACAAAAAGGGAAAGAAGGGTGGAAGGAGGAAGGGCGGGCGAGATTTAATATGACGACTGGCAGAGAAGGATACGTTGGAAGCATGGATAGGTGGCTGATAGGAATCAGATGCATGTGTTGTTGAAGGATGGGTGGGAGGTGAAAGAAGAATGGATGCCTGCCTGGGTGGGCGACACAGTATGGGTGGATACTGTGGATAGCAAGAATCATCAGCGGTGTTTGGGTGAAACTCAAAGCCAAGGCAAGCAACGGAGTGAGTGGACGCATGCGTTGTTTTTGGTGAAACAAAGTAACGTTTGTGGAGAGATTAAGAAGAATGATTGACATTTACTTAGAATGGATGGATGCCTGTATGTATTCATCATAGACAGCATAGGTGGAGACTGTCACGGGATGCACAGTTTTAGGGAATGTTAAAGAAACCGCGCCAGCGTAGCAAAGCCGATGTGGGGAGGGGCAGGGTGGTGGGTAGTAGTAAACAATATATTACGCGGGCAAATACAGGTAACTTTACTGTAACATACAAATAAATAAAGTGAATTTCATTGTGCGCACTGCACCGCCAAATGCGATGCAGTGTGCGCAACAAAATTAGTTTCATTTATTTATATGTTTACTTACCTGTAATTGGCCGTAATCCATAGTTTACTACCCCCATCCTGCCCCTACCCACGTCACCGCCCGGCCGAACTCCCCGAGTCCCACCACCGACCGCTACTGACCTTATGTCATTGTCCCATATAAAAGCAACGATCATTGGATCAGATATATAATCTGCCTTTTGTAGTAGCCAAGGCACTGTGAAATTGAGCAATTGCCCTCCAAGTAACAGAGAGAGTATGGCCAGTGCCACCCGTAATAGAAAAATACGAGCTTCCCCACCTGCAAACAGTAGTAAATCAAACTAATGTGACTCTGCGTCATGACTCGTATGTTTGTCTTGGGTTCAAGCATAGATGACCGAGCTGGCAATGCCGGCTACAACCAGGTTATGTCATTTCGCTAAACTAGAGATAAGAAGAACACTGGTGTACTGTGTACTGGTTGGAGTCCATAGTGCTAGTATAATGCCTGAAACTCCCACAAATGTTAGAGGCCGAGGAAGTGGGAGGATAGATAGATTATTACCACAAATGTTATGTACTGTGCTTCTTGCTAGTGCTACTGTGCCATTATGTGTTGAATTAATTTTGTGTTACTGTTTAGGTAAGAGTACTGGTTACAACAATATTTTTTTTCTTTCTTTTCCCAAGACAAACCATCGCGGAAGGAGTTGGCAGTCAGGGCCCGGCGCCGGAAACTGGAGGCCATATGCCAGGAGTACCGGCGGCTGGTGGCTCAGGCGGAGGAGGAGGAGGAGGCGGCAGCAGCTGCAGCCTCGTCCGATGCCCCGGGCCCCAGCCAGGCCCCAACTCCAGCGGTACGGCGCCGCGGTCTGGTAGCCGCCCGCCGCAATTCACTAGCAGCCAGCACTGCTGTCCCCCATTGTGGATGCCACTGCAGGGCATTCCGCAGGAAGATTCTCCTCCGGATGGCACGGCAAGAGGAGCAAATGGAGGAGCGGGTGAAAATCCTGGTGGACAAACACCTCAAAGCCCGCCGATTATAACATCGAGGACCCTGTTGCTTTGCCCCTTTTTATTCCTTGTTTTGGTGGGTGGGAATTGGGCGTTGGGGTTTCGGGACATTCTTTGGACTTTTTTCGTTTTGGACATTGGTTGGGGTTAGGGAGAGGGGTGGGTCAGGTGTGGGATAGTTTATTTTTGTTAGGGTAATAAATTATATTTATACTTAAACATACAATGTTAATGTTTTGTGGGGAGTTACTGTTTTACGAATTAACGTCACATTGGTTTCCTTGCTGCTGCAGGGCCGCAGCCAGTATTTGATTTAAATAATCTGCCGATGATGTATAACAAACAGATAGATGCGGTACCCCTCACTGAGTTATTTGTCCTACTAGTATTCTACCTCCCACCAAACTTATCTTACCTGTGATTGATGATGACTACGTTCGGCACAGCGATGGCTGCATGGTTTCCATAGAGAATGTAGAAGATGCCATGGTTGTGGTGGTAGTAGTAGAGTAGACACTGGCAGTAGCATTTGCTAAAAAATAAAAAGAGACAGTCACTTGCCTGAGAGCGACTGTGGGAGGAGTAGTCGAACGAAGTAAAATACAGTACAGAAGACGACTGCCAAACAAACAATATTGCAGTTGCAACTGCTAAAGTCAAATTAAACATAATGGTGGCGGGGACAGCCTAGTACAAGAAGTTATAAACTGTAGTTGTGCTGTCGAGTGAGTCACTTAACTTAACACAATCGTAATTCGTAACCTTTACTGCTGTGTGGTAGGAGTTTGATGATTAATCCAATCAATGACGGCAATTAATTATGATGTACTACTATTAGCCGGTGACGCCTTGCACATAGACTGAGCATGGGTGGGCAAGCAGAAGAAGCTCCTCGCCCTGCCTTGCAATTGAATTAGTGTTGCTTTCACCACATCTGCCCCAGCAAGCGTGTGATCAATTGGTGTACATTTTATGTAGTCACATCACACCTCAATATAAATCACAGCCCGGGGGAAGAGGGTTAGGGTTTGATGAATGGATGGGAAGGGGGTTTGGGGAAAGGTTTGAAAATGAAAAACAGTACGCATGGACAACAAAAGCAAAGCGCAATCTTGGCAGACGACCATGATCTTATCCAAAAAATCTATAAAGGGAGAAAAGGGAAATGCATGCGTTAATGATGATGAAGATTAGATAACTTGATGGTTAATGAGTAATACTTAATAACTCCTACTAGACAATTTGACAGTACAGGGCACCAGTATATTCTATGCAATTTGCCTTGCCTGTAATATGCCCTCAGAGACCCAAATTCCATGTTGTACTGGGCTTACTTGTAAAGATAGCAAAGACAATTAAAAAACATTTGTAGGGATCAATTAGCAAACAAACACACAACACACAGTCCTAATGATTGCAGAGAAAAAGGATTCAAATTAATTAAAAGATGAATGATGAATGATACTAAAGTTACTGTATTATCATGCTAAAATTGTGGAGTTGAATCTCGTCCTTCCTCTTGGTCCTATCTTCCATGGACGCTCCGCACATCAATCTTGGTGGCCTTCCTGATGCCGATTGGTAAGGTAAATGTGAGTTGTGTCTCCCAGTATAGCAAGCACAGGGTAAAGGCCGGCCTGTAACGTCTAGATGGAAAAACAAAAGGGGTATTGAGAAATCAATGAATAAAAAAACATCATTTACGGTGGAGTCCAAGAAGAGAAGAGAGAACACTTTCAGAGTGAGGCGGCTTGGATATATCGTGTAGATTCTGTTTACAGCATTAAGCTACAACAACAACAGGACAGAACAGGCCCACCACAGCACCAGCCCGTGACCCAAACTCCATTTACCTTAATTTTTGACATAGCCAGACAAAAGGCATACACAGCAACTTAGCATTTTCCTAATTAAGTGACAAAATCAATGCGCCGCTGTCAGTCATCACTACACTCGACTACACCACTACATGGACATGTAGGTCTGCTGTGTTTACTACTTTCTTGTTGAATTGTTGTGTTTATGTTTACCTTATGCCACTTCATGAAATGCAGTTATTCCTTGAATCATCTCCGATCCAACTGAATGACTGCGCGCAAAAAGATAGTATGGTCATCATCATGGTGTGGTACGTGTTGTCCAACTACAACTCAGTCTGTAGTGACTCCGATTAAGTCCATATTCCATATTAAAAAATTGCAACAGATATTGGCCTGCACCTGCAGTAGTAGGAGTACAATTTGGTTATTAAACAACAAGAAGGGAAACATTGACTGTCACTGACTTACTTGAGTCACTTTGTAGATTAACTAGTAGAGTAGAGTTCGACTTCATGCACAACATCAACAACAAACAACAGCGATCGCTCAGAGTCTGCAAGCATCCAATGCATTCCATCATTACCTGTCTTGCTCTTCTCTTTGGCTGTCAGATCATCAGATGCCTAGTTCTGACATTTTTTTTTTTTTTTTACGGGGCAGTGGCCTCATCATTACTCCAGTCCACATTCATTTTGAGTGTTAGGCGCTGTTTCGGTTTTCGTCTTATTCATCTGTGGCACTTTGTCACAGTTTAAGTTGCTTCCCATGGTCAGCACTGTGATGATGGGCCGCGGCCTGTGTAGCGCTCATTGCTGGTCATTTGAGTTTGCACAAATGTCAGCAAGTTTCTTCGAAGAGTCTCTTGTCTTTCTCTGCCAAGTACCTTCTGTCCTGACAGTGAGGACCTTTGGATGCCTGCTGAGGCTGTAGCCTTCGGACACTGATGAGTTTCGGCTCGAAAACAAAACGGAGGATAGCTATAGTAGTCACGTTTCACTTCTAATGGAGGCGGGACTGGTAAAGGCAACATTTCTTGTACTAATGTCTGGCTTGATGGAAATGTACTTGTGCGAGACAGGAAGATGAAGCAGGACTCTGAAGAGTGGACAGTTAAATGCACAGACGTGCAACTCCAATAGGGAAATAAAAAGAGAAGACGGTGGTGATGGTTTTGTTGTGATTTGATTTGAACCAGAAAGACAGATACACAGACACATAAAGGAAGGAAGAAAGCAACAATTTGAAAGCCTAGTTGTCAGGGAAGAGGAGCTCGTCCTCAAACTCTGGTGGTTCGGACAGAAGTAGGTCCTGTAACGCACTATTTACGTCATCCAAGTCGCTCTCCTCTTCCTGCTGTGATTCACGTATTTTGTAATCCGGTGGTATAAAGTGCTGATTCATTTTGATCATGGTTAACCTCTCCACGCTTTGGGCCGAGAGACTGGTCCTTTTCGAAGTTACAATGGCACCAGCAGCACTGAAAACACGCTCAGAAGAGACACTTGCGACAGGGGAAGCCAGATACTTTATCGCCAGCCTGCTGAGCACTGTCCATTGGCTTCTTTTCCCATACCAATACACCAATGGGTTTCGATCCATGAAGAACTCTGTTGGGTCATCCAGATAGGCCTGGACCATCCGCTCAATGTTCAGGGGTGCTCCGATGTGCTCGGCCTGTTTTGCCTTTGCATCAGCACTGGACTTACCATACCCCTGCTGTAGAAACCAATCAGTTGCACATTGTGCTGTGGATGATCCTGTTCTTGATGTTATTGTTGGTGTAGGTGACTGCTGGGAGGCAAATGCACTGCCCTCAGGCTCGAGTAGAACTTGACTCTGGATGCCCTGTAGTACTGGTTATGGCCTGGGGTGGGGGCCTGTAATTAACAGCCGTTCGCTTTCGAAAATAGTGGCTTCCTTAGCTATCAAAGTTTTGTAGTTGGCAACATCCACTTCCGAAAAAGGAATTACTGCCTTGCTGTTCAGAAATACTTTGTACCGTGGATCCAAAATTGTGGCACTAATGTAATGTGGTTGTGACAAAATTTTATTTTTAATCCTTGTATTTTCCGATAAGCGAGCGGCTAAGGTCTCCGCCAAATGATATGCGTCTTGTTTGTCATCCACACCTGCGTACGTTTCAGACACATCCTTCAGCTGTTGCTCTAGCATGTGCAACAATGGGATATCTTGGCCCATAGTACAGTCCTCCCTGCTGACTTCATGTGTGAAGATCTCAAAAGGAAGTAGCATCTCAGTCAGGCATTTAATGAGGTCCCATTGAGCCATCTCAACGGTCATGCCTCTCACAGTAGGTTCCCTAATCTTTGCATGACATAAGCATTGAGTGGTATGTACAGTTCAAACAGACGATCAAGCATGTAATAAGTTGAGTTCCAACGTGTTGGCACCTCCTGGATGAGCGCTTTGACTGGCATATTATGCTCACGTTGAATGACCCTCAGCTGCTTCCGGGCTTTAAAAGAATGGCTGAAATGTGTGCATATTCTTCTGCAGGTGACCAGTAAGTTGCTGACTTTTGATTCATTTTTCAAAAAGTCTTGAACAACAATGTTAATGCAGTGTGCCAAACACGGGACCCTGAAATAGCCACCATTGCGCATGGCCAAAACTACATTACTGCCGTTGTCCGTGGCAACAAAACCAATCGTAAGCCCTCTTGGGCGCAGCCACTCAAAGACCTTGGTGTTAAACTCTTCCAAAATGTTTGCAGCAGTATGAGATTTCTCCATGGCAAACATGGCTACAGTTGCATGTTTGCGAGTGGCATGAAAAATCTCTGCAGTATCAACACCAGCAGATACCTGTTCTCTAACCCCCGCAAAACTGATCCAGTGTGCAGTGATGCACATGTAATCTGTGGCTTGGCAACTGGTCCACATGTCTGTAGTCAGGTGGATACTGTGAACAGCACTCTGCTTCAAGGCCTTTCCTAGCAATTCCAGCACGTCGTGATGTAGTGCTGGAACTGCAACTCTGGCAAAATAGTAGCGGCTGGGAACATGCCATTTTGGGCAGATGGTTGACACAAATTCCACAAAACCCAACCCTTCAACAAAAGAAAAAGGGAGAAGGTCCAGTGCTAACATTTTAGCCAGCTTCGCATTGTACAAACGTGCTATTGGGTGGTTGCGTTCGTACTGCCCCTCACCCCCAAACATGCTGATAATGGTAGGCTGCATGGTTTTCCTTTCTCTTAGGCTCAACGCACTTTTTGGTAGTGCGGACCTGGTACTTCTTGGTGTCTCCGGCTGACTCTTACTCTTGTGCCACTGAGATGTTGCTGAAGATGTGTGCAACGTTAAGACTGCACTGCTGGGGTCAGGGACACCTTGTGTACCACTACTAGAGAGAATGTCTCCCTGTCCTTCCTCCTCCACCGTGATCCGATCTTCTTCTTCTACTCCTTTATCCCCACCAACACCAATGGTTGCAGTTTTTTTTATGGCGCGAAGGTGGTCCTCCCAGCTGATCAAGTGGTGTTTTTTCAGATGGGTCATTTGGCCTCCGGTACCATAGTTTGTACCAAGCTTACCACGACTAACAGAGGTATTACAAATGGAGCATATAGCAATGTTCTCCTCCTTTTCGCTAACCGTAAAGAAGTCCCAAACTGGGGAGCTTAACTTTGGCCTCCTGCTGGAGGTGCCACTTCCAATGCCGGATGATCTGTAGGGTGTGTGTTGAATTTGACTCTGTGCTGCTGTACCACTACCTACTCCTACAGAGGTGGTGGTTGTGCTGGATGTAGGTCGCTGCCGGGCCTTTGCTAATGCAAATATGGAAGCTGTAGGTCGTGTTGGTGTTACCTGTGGAGGTATGCGTGCTACATCCCTCGCAGCGATTTTGGATAGAGTAAGAATGTTGGTCTCCATCTCCTCGGGGCCGGGAGTGATGTTCGTGATGACTGGCTCGTCGTCATCATCATCATCATCTTGCTGTTCTACATCGACCTCCATAAGTGTAAGGCTTTCTGGAACCTTCCTTTTCCCTAGCTTGGTCTTGGAACGTGGCTCCCTCTCAGACTCAGTTTGTGGCTTCCAAGTGGCATCTAGATCATCAGAAGGGGGCTTGGCGAAGAACTTGATGGACTACCCCTCCTTTTCCTTGCTGGGGATTTGGAAGACAATGGATCTTCTGAATGAGTGGCTTCTTCTTCTACCTCTGCATGAGGCTCAATTTCCTGAACTGCCCCTACTTCAGGAGGAACAACAACTACTATTGCGGGCGGTGGTTGCGGCTGTTGTTGTTGACCACTTATCTGCTGTGTTTCCTCCTGCGTTGATTGGGTACTACTTTGAGATAGCGATAAGTTTATCTCCGGCTCAGCATCACTGCTTTCCACCATTAGGCTGGCTACCTCTTCCCCACTCATGTGCTTGGGCCTGGGTTGGTGGGTTGGGTCCACTGATGCGGAGGTGCTGCCCCCAGCTTGCCCCCCGGACACCGCTGCTGCAGGCGCAATTTGTTTTTCCCCAAAAAAGGTATTGGCCGGCACACCAGACTTCAGTGTCACTTGCTTCTTCTGTTCCTTCTTCTTCTCAATAGCAACTTTCTTGGTACTGGAGGACCTGGTACCTGCTTTCTTTGGGCCCATCTTCTTCAGATGTCAGCAGCACTCAGTTGCAGAGATGTCTGGTCAGGTCACACGTCACGTTGTATGTGTGTACAGCAGCAGGATGTCTGTCTGGAAGTGCAACAGGCAATGATGAGAGACACACCTCCTCCTCAGTCTTTGTGCACCTAAAAGCAAAAAGCCAGAACATCAGTCAAACATAGCACAAATCAAACAAATAGAATATAGAACTTAGTGTGTGGTGGCCTCAATTATTAAATTTCAGAAACTCTGTGAACAACAACACACAGTGTAGCCATTTATGAGACGTTGACAACAAGGCCAGGGCTTTCCTGGCTACTGTGTAGTGCTAGTGTACACTCTGGAAGAATAAGAATAGTAAAGAACAAAAACTAAAATGTACTGGAGCATGTTTGGCCTAAATTTGTGCATCACGTGGGATGTATTATATAGCAGCATCAGGGAGCTGCAGCTGGCAATGGGGATGGATTTGGAAGCAGTAAGACAAGAGGAACAATGGAAAGACACGCAGGCCTATGTGGCAAAAACAGCACACTAATAACTACCACAACAAAATGGCCCCCAGAAACATGGTGACTCACAGGCACAAGGCACGGCAAACAATGAACTCAAGCAGGCCTATATATGGGCAGACAAAGGATGCCTTATAAAACACACACAGCTTTAATGCAAAAACTAAAATCCACATGGCTAAAAACACTTTGGAAAGTTAGACAACCACTACAACAACACAATTATAATTACACAGTACACACGCAAAAAAGGCATTTATTTAACACACCCAAAAAGTGAAATAGTCAGACCCTCCAAAAAAACCACATTTCGCAATTCAATTGAAGCAATTCAATGCCATCCATGGCCTAAATGATGTCAAAATTCCACAGACTACACAGAAACAGTTTTATGCACCCATGGTGACTACCTCTGGGCCTACTGGCATACTGGGCCGCAAGCTTGGAGGCCTATGGCAAAAGCACAGTGGCTGGTTTAACAAAATGGCCGCCGCCCACATGGCCAGGCCACCAAAAATAACAAAAAGTGAAGACAAAGGACAGGACCAGGCAGTTGGAGACTCTGGGCAACTTGCTACCTCTTGGAAAAAATTGTAAAACAAAAAAAAATGACTCCTTGCTCACCAAACTACATCTAAATGACAACCTGAGGAGTTTTTGTGCAAAATGAACTAAATCAACATTTTCGAGAAGGTTTAATGATGCTCGAGAGATATTGTTCGCCAGATTGTAAATTCTGCGTGTTCGGCATCGCGATCGTCACAAAATGTCGTTATCGCGCGCGCAAAACGTACATTGAGCGCGCGAAGAAGATAAAAAGTGTAAGTCCGCGTTGTCGCGCAGTGCGGACTTGCCCAAAGTCCGCGAGCTGAACGCCCAGGGTTACCTACTGGCTGAAAAGGCCTATTTATTTAACAAACACCCAAAAAAATAAAATACGCCCCAAAAGCCACATTTTGCAAATCAATCCAATGCCATCCATGGCCTAAATTATGTTACAATTCAACAGACAACACAGAAACAGTTTTTATGCACCCATGAGGATGACTACCTCCGGGCCTACTGGCACACTAGGCCGCAAGCTTGGAGGCCTATGGCAAAAGCACAGTGGCTGTTCACACAAAATGGCCGCCAACACATGGCCAGGCCACCCAGAACAACAAGAAAAGGAACACAAGACAGACAATGCAGGCCTATGGCAAAAGCACAATGCCTGGCTTTACAAAATGGCCGCCACCCACATGGCCAGGCCACCCAAAATAACAAAAAAGTGAAGACAAAGGACAGGACCAGGCAGTTGGAGACTCTGGGCAACTTGCTACCTCTTGGAAAAAATTGTAAAACAAAAAAAAAATAACTCCTTGCTCACCAAACTACATCTAAATGACAACCTGAGGAGTTTTTTGTGCAAAATGAACTAAATCAACATTTTCGAGAAGGTTTAATGATGCTCGAGAGATATTGTTCGCCAGATTGTAAATTCTGCGTGTTCGGCATCGCGATCGTCACAAAATGTCGTTAGCGCGCGCGAAACGTACATTGAGCGCGCGAAGAAGATAAAAAGTGTAAGTCCGCGTTGTCACGCAGTGCGGACTTGCCCAAAGTCCGCGAGCTGAACGCCCAGGGTTACCTACTGGCTGAAAAGGCCTATTTATTTAACAAACACCCAAAAAAATAAAATACGCCCCAAAAGCCACATTTTGCAAATCAATCCAATGCCATCCATGGCCTAAATTATGTTACAATTCAACAGACAACACAGAAACCGTTTTTATGCACCCATGAGGATGACTACCTCCGGGCCTACTGGCACACTAGGCCGCAAGCTTGGAGGCCTGTGGCAAAAGCACAGTGGCTGTTCACACAAAATGGCCGCCAACACATGGCCAGGCCACCCAGAACAACAAGAAAAGGAACACAAGACAGACAATGCAGGCCTATGGCAAAAGCACAATGCCTGGCTTTACAAAATGGCCGCCACCCACATGGCCAGGCCACCCAAAATAACAAAAAGTGAAGACAAAGGACAGGACCAGGCAGTTGGAGACTCTGGGCAACTTGCTACCTCTTGGAAAAAATTGTAAAACAAAAAAAAATGACTCCTTGATCACCAAACTACATCTAAATGACAACCTGAGGAGTTTTTTGTGCAAAATGAACTAAATCAACATTTTCGAGAAGGTTTAATGATGCTCGAGAGATATTGTTCGCCAGATTGTAAATTCTGCGTGTTCGGCATCGCAATCGTCACAAATTGTCGTTATCGCGCGCGAAACGTACATTGAGCTCGCGAAGAAGATAAAAGTGTAAGTCCGCGTTGTCGCGCAGTGCGGACTTGCCCAAAGTCCGCGAGCTGAACGCCCAGGGTTACCTACTGGCTGAAAAGGCCTATTTATTTAACAAACACCCCAAAAAATAAAATACGCCCCAAAAGCCACATTTTGCAAATCAATCCAATGCCATCCATGGATGCCCGGCCTACATGATGTTTAAACTTTAAATTCAACAGACACCACAGAAACATGCACCCATGGGTACCTCTGGCTCTAGTCCGGGCCTACTGGCTGAAATTCCAATCAAAGAAAAACAACTAGGCCCCTGCCGAAACTACAGGCCACAACAATACATTTTAAAAACTATGGAAATCCCACAAAAAATGTAGGTACAAACAAGCCCCAATCAAACAAACAAGTACACCAATTCTCCAACTTACTTGTAAAATCTCAAATCCAAGAGTCCTCAAATCCAATCCAATGATATGATGCAGCAGACAGACACAAAAAGTGATCCTTCCAGCTCCAAATCCAAATGAAAGTGAACAGCACATGGACAAAGCACTGGGAGGAGCCTGCTGGACAGGAACAGGAAGTTTGAGAATCAGGGGCACTTCCTTCCTCTTGGAAAAAAAGAATAAGGACTCCTTGCTCACCAAACTACATCTCTAAATGACAACCTGAGGAGTTTTTGTGCAAAATGAACTAATTCATCATTTTCGAGAAGGTTTTATGATGCTCGAGATATATTCTTCGCCAGATTGTAGTTTCTTCGTGTTCGGGATCGCGATCTTACCAACACTGCCGCCGGAAGTCAGATCGCGCGTCCGAATGACGTGTTCGCGTTCGCACACTCTCGCGGGATCGTGCGGCCGGATTCCAAATCTCGTGGCGCCCGCGAACGGATAGGAAGTCGCGTCGGCGAACGCAGAATCACGGTAGGTCGTTACCGCGCGCGCGAGAACGTATATTGAGCGCGCGAAGAAGAAAAACAGCTACGCTACGCCGCAAATTGCGCAGTGCACGGTAACTTTGCGTTCTACGCGAATCGCGAAGTTACCGAAACTTTGCAAATTCCGCGAGTGTAGCGTAGTTCACCGCCCAGGGTTAGTAAAAATACTGACACCCAGACCGAAGGTTCCAGTGCATGACCAAAAGACAACGGCCATGATGATGCAGGGTATTCAAGACCTGATGTCTATAGATGAAGGGATTTTTGAATATTGCTAATGTGTGTATTAACATGTGATAGTAGTCTTCCTAATTTGCAAGAAGTTATTTGTTTCCTAACACTAGACAAAATTGTTAGCAAATGCTAAAAGGAGGGTCTGTTGGACAGAAACATGCTTTTGGATGACTCCTTCTAGCATTGTGCGATTTAGGTTAGCATTTGCGGCGCCATTTTGTATCCTGATTGAAACCCAGTTTCTGTCTCATTCTGTTTGCGTCAGCAGAAAGCAGTCCCGATGTAATTTTCCCCTGTTCCTTCAAGGTTGAGCTTTGCTGTGCTAATGAATAGACTGTTCATATTATTGCATACCTTTCCGTCTAGATAGGCTTGCTCCCACAGCTCAGAGCGGTGTGGGCAGGCAGAGTAACCTTGAAACTGAGATAGCATGTACCCGGTCTCAGGATGGTAGCTCATCCCTCTATGTCTCCTTTGTTCATTAGCTACCAACTGGAAAATTCCAGTTAGGGCGTGCCTTTGGGGGTACTGGAAATGTATATCTGGTATTACCATGTTGGCGAGGGTCAGTCCCTCTGCAGCAATCTAAGGAGGCTGGTCAGACTGGACTCCGCTCGAGCGCATTCTAATAAATAACTTTGGTTTGTATTCTCTACTGTCTGACCGACTCTTCATTTGTATGGAAGGCTGAGAGGTGGTCGCGAGTGACCTGGGTGGCCCTAATCGGGTCACATCCTTCATCCTCCAGTGATCAGGGCTCACATGCACAAGCCTCCACTCCGTCACTAATCTCGGTAGTTGCTGTCTGATATTCCCAGGCCCAGGATAGCAAGCGTGACCTCCGCGCGCCATCAGTAGCGCCTCTTCCCCGCTTTGTCTCGCTCCTACTGTGAGCTTTCCCAGCAGCACTCCAGTGCTTCATAATATCTTGCCTCCGCTGCACGCACCCCTCAGCCTCGCCTAGACCCAGGGAGACCACAAGTCATTCCAGAGGCTCACTCTAGGACACGACTGTCACCTTACGAGGTCGTGTTTGGATGCCCAGCAAATGTGTGGGGCGTCCCGCGGCCTTGTAAATTTTCAGAAATTGAATATCTACTGTTGGTAGACTACCTATATGAGTTAACTAAAAATATGCGTTCTGTTCACCAACAGATCCAAAACGCACTTCATCCAGCACCTGAGGGGCCAGGACACGATATTCGGCCTAGTGATTTTGTGTTGGTCTACCATTTTCAGAGGAAAGGAAGTCTGGAGCCATGGTGGAAGGGGCCAGTGCAGGTGCTCCTTGCCACCCGCACCGCCGTGAAGGTCAGCAGCCGAAAGAACTGGATTCACACCCAACATTGCCACAGAGTGCCTTTGCCCCTACCCTACGATCAATGGATCCTTGATGGCATCGGGGACTCAGAGTGGGAGCAGGTGCCCCGCTTTGTCCCCTTCTCAGATGCCCAGCTGATGTGGACCCAAACAGAGGAGGAAAATGATGCAGTGTTAAATGCGGCAGTGCCCCCTGAGGTCAGGGCCATCCAGGAGCCCCGTTCTACTGGCCCATCCGTGCTTGAGTCCCAGTCTATTGGCCCCTCTGTGTCTTATCCCCTGAGCCCCTTTTTGCTGACCCCTCTGTACCTGGAGTAGCTAGGTACAATCTGCGCCCCGACGGAGGAACAGTGCAGCAAAGGAAAAGTCAGATTAGCAGGGATAGACTCGATAAGTCAGGCAATATTAGCATAGGGACAGATGAGATTGGTGCATTGTTCAGACATTGGACAGGATAAATTGAACGTGCTCCCCTGGAGGGGGGTACCTTATCCTCAGCAACGTGGGATTTCTTCAAAGAGCTGGGATCGCCTAGCTCAACCGCCGGTGCTCAATAGCGCCAACGTTGATGAACAATAGGAGTCTACCAGCGAGGCTCTGACGGACGCTGGGAACTTTTGCCCCTTTTGTCTTTTTACCATTGGCATTATTGCATTTCCTTTCCTCTGATTAAAATGTACCCATTTGGTCGGCCCATTACTGAGGAAGAGTGGACGTTTGCGGCACCGCGTTTAGAGCGGTATGGATCTGGTTGGTCTAATTGGTCCACAAAAAGTAAAATAGTTTTTATCACGATTGTTGTAAGTTCCCTAATGATAGTTCTTAGTATAGCATGGTTCCTGGAGGAGAAATACCCAGTACATTCTCTGATTGGTACAACGCCTGTTCCCCCTGTACACATGTTTGTTACTTTGGCCCCTCATAAAGGTGAACACAGAAAGACATATTAGATCATGTATTTTTACAAACGCTCCACCAAGCCCATGATACGTCTAATGTCACTAATTGTTCGATCTGCGGATTGCTCCCTTCAGTTACGCATAAGAGTGATAGTCTGTTATCATTACTATTGTCTTATTTGGGAAGCTGCGAGGGGTGGTTTGAAATGTTTACTATGGTATCCGTTCATTATCATTCTTCTACTATGAATATGACATCTGCTGATTATCAGACAGTGTTAGAATATATACGTGTCCACCAAGGGTTTACCCCAGGAGAACAAGGGACTCCTGATACATTGTCCCTGACAGCGTGTATGAACATATATGAGAGAGAGAAAAATGTAACATGGCTCCGAAATGAAATGTTGGATTTCCAGGGGTTCAATGTCACTGAATATTTTCGCTCCTTTCAAATGCGCAATATTACTCAGGATAAGGCAATGCCAGTGTCAGTAGTCAACACAACAGCTGGTTTCTGTGTTCGAGGACTTGGGAAGGTAAAAGTGGGAGAGAGTAATTGCAACTATACGTATACGTTGGGCACGAACAGTAGCCCGCCTTTGCTCCCACCGCATAATGTCTACTTTGTTTGTGGGTCTCAAGCTTATGTTTGGCTTCCCAGGGGTTGGTCAGGTATATGTTACTCTCTTTCCTCCTTCCCCCAGTGTACATAGCACCACCCAATTACCATAAGGACCATCGATTGCAGCGTAGGAGAGCCCATCTGTCCCGAATTAGAAGGGTTATTAACACAGATGATATAGATCAGACAGACACCACTTTGCAGCAGTTTTCAGACGCCATGAAAGCTATTATACCCTTTTGGGGCCCAATGTCCAATAGCCTTAATATTCGTCGGCTCACCAGAGTAGTAGAAGGAGTCATTAATACAACAGCTGGAATTTTGACTAATATCACTGCTGAGCTCCAAGCCACAAGACTTGTTGCCTTACAAAACAGGATGGTGTTAGACGTCATCTTTGCTGATCGGGAGGGGCCTGTTGCGTCATTGGCAGCAGCTGTTGCGTATACATACCGGATCACGCCCCTAATGTATATGCTGCTATTCAGAAGCCGCATAGGCTCTCATCTGACAACCACCAAGAGAATGGTACCTGGACTCTTTCTGGTTGGTTCTGGGGTCTACTAGCATCCTGGGGTTGGAAGATCCTTATCTTCCTAGTAGCAATTGCTCATATAATTTTCACCTGTTGCTTGTGCATACATTGCCTTCCTGCTTGCTGTGCCTACTGTGTAAAAATACTGACACCCAGACCGAAGGTTCCAGTGCATGACCAAAAGACAACGGCCATTATGATGCAGGGTATTCAAGACCTGATGTCTATAGATGAAGGGATTTTTGAATATTGCTAATGTGTGTATTAACATGTGATAGTAGTCTTCCTAATTTGCAAGAAGTTATTTGTTTCCTAACACTAGACAAAATTGTTAGCAAATGCTAAAAGGAGGGTCTGTTGGACTGAAAAATGCTTTTGGTTGACTCCTTCTAGCATTGTGCGATTTAGGTTAGCATTTGCTGCGCCATTTTGTAACCTGATTGAAACCCAGTTTCTGTCTCATTCTGTTTGCGTCAGCAGAAAGCAGTCCCGATGTAATTTTCCCCTGTTCCTTCAAGGTTGAGCTTTGCTGTGCTAATGAATAGACTGTTCATATTATTGCATACCTTTCCGTCTAGATAGGCTTGCTCCCACAGCTCAGAGCGGTGTGGGCGGGCAGAGTAACCTTGAAACTGAGATAGCATGTACCCGGTCTCAGGATGGTAGCTCATCCCTCTATGTCTCCTTTGTTCATTAGCTACCAACTGGAAAATTCCAGTTAGGGCGTGCCTTTGGGGGTACTGGAAATGTATATCTGGTATTACCATGTTGGCGAGGGTCAGTCCCCCTGCAGCAATCTAAGGAGGCTGGTCAGACTGGACTCCGCTCGAGTGCATTCTAATAAATAACTTTGGTTTGTATTCTCTACTGTCTGACCGACTCTTCATTTGTATGGAAGGCTGAGAGGTGGTCGCGAGTGACCCGGGTGGCCCTAATCGGGTCACGTCCTTCATCCTCCAGTGATCAGGGCTCACATGCACAAGCCTCCACTCCGTCACTAATCTCGGTAGTTGCTGTCTGATATTCCCAGGCCCAGGATAGCAAGTGCGACCTCCGCGCGCCATCAGTAGCGCCTCTTCCCCGCTTTGTCTCGCTCCTACTGTGAGCTTTCCCAGCAGCACTTCAGTGCTTCATAATATCTTGCCTCCGCTGCACGCACCCCTCAGCCTCGCCTAGACCCAGGGAGACCACAAGTCATTCCAGAGGCTCACTCTAGGACAGGACTGTCACCTTATGAGGTCGTGTTTGGATGCCCAGCAAATGTGAGGGGCGTCCCGCGGCCTTGTAAATTTTCAGAAATTGAATATCTACTGTTGGTAGACTACCTATATGAGTTAACTAAAAATATGCGTTCTGTTCACCAACAGATCCAAAACGCACTTCCGCCAGCACCTGAGGGGCCAGGACACGATATTCGGCCTAGTGATTTTGTTTTGGTCTGCCATTTTCAGAGGAAAGGAAGTCTGGAGCCACGGTGGAAGGGGCCAGTGCAGGTGCTCCTTGCCACCCGCACCGCCGTGAAGGTCAGCAGCTGAAAGAACTGGATTCACACCCAACATTGCCACAGAGTGCCTTTGCCCCTACCCTACGATCAATGGATCCTTGATGGCATCGGGGACTCAGAGTGGGAGCAGGTGCCCCGCTTTGTCCCCTTCTCAGATGCCCAGCTGACGTGGACCCAAACAGAGGAGGAAAATGATGCAGTGTTGAATGCGGCAGTGCCCCCTGAGGTCAGGGCCATCCAGGAGCCCCGTTCTACTGGCCCATCCGTGCTTGAGTCCCAGTCTATTGGCCCCTCTGTGTCTTATCCCCCTGAGCCCCTTTTTGCTGACCCCTCTGTACCTGGAGTAGCTAGGTACAATCTGCGCCCGACGGAGGAACAGTGCAGCAAAGGAAAAGTCAGATTAGCAGGGATAGACTCGATAAGTCAGGCAATATTAGCATAGGGACAGATGAGATTGGTGCATTGTTCAGACATTGGACAGGATAAATTGAACGTGCTCCCCTGGAGGGGGGTACCTTATCCTCAGCAACGTGGGATTTCTTCAAAGAGCTGGGATCGCCTAGCTCAACCACCGGTGCTCAATAGCGCCACTGTTGATGAACAATAGGAGTCTACCAGCGAGGCTCTGACGGACGCTGGGAACTTTTGCCCCTTTTGTCTTTTTACCATTGGCATTATTGCATTTCCTTTCCTCTGATTAAAATGTACCCATTTGGTCGGCCCATTACTGAGGAAGAGTGGACGTTTGCGGCACCGCGTTTAGAGCGGTATGGATCTGGTTGGTCTAATTGGTCCACAAAAAGTAAAATTGTTTTTGTCACGATTGTTGTAAGTTCCCTAATGATAGTTCTTAGTATAGCATGGTTCCTGGAGGAGAAATACCCAGTACATTCTCTGATTGGTACAATGCCTGTTCCCCCTGAACACATGTTTGTTACTTTGGCCCCTCATAAAGGTGAACACAGAAAGACATATTAGATAATGTATTTTTACAAACGCTCCACCAAGCCCATGATACGTCTAATGTCACTAATTGTTCGATCTGCGGATTGCTCCCTTCAGTTACGCATAAGAGTGATAGTCTGTTATCATTACTATTGTCTTATTTGGGAAGCTGCGAGGGGTGGTTTGAAATGTTTACTATGGTACCCGTTCATTATCATTCTTCTACTATGAATATGACATCTGCTGATTATCAGACAGAGTTAGAATATATACGTGTCCACCAAGGGTTTACCCCAGGAGAACAAGGGACTCCTGATACATTGTCCCTGACAGCGTGTATGAACATATATGAGAGAGAGAAAAATGTAACATGGCTCCGAAATGAAATGTTGGATTTCCAGGGGTTCAATGTCACTGAATATTTTCGCTCCTTTCAAATGCGCAATATTACTCAGGATAAGGCAATGCCAGTGTCAGTAGTCAACACAACAGCTGGTTTCTGTGTTCGAGGACTTGGGAAGGTAAAAGTGGGAGAGAGTAATTGCAACTATACGTATACGTTGAGCACGAACAGTAGCCCGCCTTTGCTCCCACCGCATAATGTCTACTTTGTTTGTGGGTCTCAAGCTTATGTTTGGCTTCCCAGGGGTTGGTCAGGTATATGTTACTCTCTTTCCTCCTTCCCCCAGTGTACATAGCACCGCCCAATTACCATAAGGACCATCGATTGCAGCGTAGGAGAGCCCATCTGTCCCGAATTAGAAGGGTTATTAACACAGATGATATAGATCAGACAGACACCACTTTGCAGCAGTTTTCAGATGCCATGAAAGCTATTATACCCTTTTGGGGCCCAATGTCCAATAGTCTTAATATTCGTCGGCTCACCAGAGTAGTAGAAGGAGTCATTAATACAACAGCTGGAATTTTGACTAATATCACTGCTGAGCTCCAAGCCACAAGACTTGTTGCCTTACAAAACAGGATGGTGTTAGACGTCATCTTTGCTGATCAGGGAGGGGCCTGTTGCGTCATTGGCAGCAGCTGTTGCGTATACATACCGGATCACGCCCCTAATGTATATGCTGCTATTCAGAAGCCGCATAGGCTCTCATCTGACATCCACCAAGAGAATGGTACCTGGACTCTTTCTGGTTGGTTCTGGGGTCTACTAGCATTCTGGGGTTGGAAGATCCTTATCTTCCTAGTAGGAATGGCTCATATAATATTCACCTGTTGCTTGTGCATTCATTGCCTTCCTGCTTGCTGTGCCTACTGTGTAAAAATACTGACACCCGGACCGAAGGTTCCAGTGCATGACCAAAAGACAACAGCCATGATGATGCAGGGTATTCAAGACCTGATGTCTATAGATGAAGGGATTTTTGAATATTGCTAATGTGTGTATTAACATGTGATAGTAGTCTTCCTAATTTGCAAGAAGTTATTTGTTTCCTAGCACTAGACAAAATTGTTAGCAAATGCTAAAAGGAGGGTCTGTTGGACTGAAAAATGCTTTTGGTTGACTCCTTCTAGCATTGTGCGATTTAGGTTAGCATTTGCGGCGCCATTTTGTATCCTGATTGAAACCCAGTTTCTGTCTCATTCTGTTTGCGTCAGCAGAAAGCAGTCCCGATGTAATTTTCCCCTGTTCCTTCAAGGTTGAGCTTTGCTGTGCTAATGAATAGACTGTTCATATTATTGCATACCTTTCCGTCTAGATAGGCTTGCTCCCACAGCTCAGAGCGGTGTGGGCAGGCAGAGTAACCTTGAAACTGAGATAGCATGTACCCGGTCTCAGGATGGTAGCTCATCCCTCTATGTCTCCTTTGTTCATTAGCTACCAACTGGAAAATTCCAGTTAGGGCGTGCCTTTGGGGGTACTGGAAATGTATATCTGGTATTACCATGTTGGTGAGGGTCAGTCCCTCTGCAGCAATCTAAGGAGGCTGGTCAGACTGGACTCCGCTCGAGCGCATTCTAATAAATAACTTTGGTTTGTATTCTCTACTGTCTGACCGACTCTTCATTTGTATGGAAGGCTGAGAGGTGGTTGCGAGTGACCCGGGTGGCCCTAATCGGGTCACGTCCTTCATCCTCCAGTGATCAGGGCTCACATGCACAAGCCTCCACTCCGTCACTAATCTCGGTAGTTGCTGTCTGATATTCCCAGGCCCAGGATAGCAAGCGCGACCTCCGCGCGCCATCAGTAGCGCCTCTTCCCCGCTTTGTCTCGCTCCTACTGTGAGCTTTCCCAGCAGCACTCCAGTGCTTCATAATATCTTGCCTCCGCTGCACGCACCCCTCAGCCTCGCCTCGGCCCAGGGAGACCACAAGTCATTCCAGAGGTTCTACAAGACCCAAACAGCCCTTCGAGGGAGCTGTCGGCGCCATCAATGCCCAGTCGCACACAGTGCCGCCATCTTGAGTTTCGCCACCACGATCAGCCTCCGCCCGACACCAGGATCAGGTGCTAATTCCTCGCGGAACAGCTGCTCATAGATCCGTCATCTGGGTGACATACCCTGAAACCGGTCCCAGGATGCTTGTTTCCGGTCCAGGGAGGACCTGGCCTGGCAGTTCGGTCTGGACTGTTCCCATGGGGCACAGGGTCAAGACTGATTTGCATATGGCTGGGTCCAAACTGGGGTGGCGTAGTTGGCAAAAGAACGATGGATTTAACCCAGATCTTTTGACTGAGGGAGAATGTTTGCATTGTCAGCATTCCGTCCATCATTTGTTTGCTGTAACACTTTTCGCCCTAAGTGGGATGGGTATGCCCAGACGTGGGTCCCTTGCTCACTGTGCCACTGGATTCAAGCTAGCCTGGCTGAAGATGGGTGACATGCCCTGAAACCGGTCCCAGGATGGTTGTTTCCGGTCCAGGGAGGACCTGGCCTGGCAGTTCGGTCTGGACTGTTCCCATGGGGCACAGGGTCAAGACTGATTTGCATATGGCTGGGTCCAAACTGGGGTGGCGTAGTGGGCAAAAGAACGATGGATTTAACCCAGATCTTTTGACTGGGGGAGAATGTTTGCATTGTCAGCATTCCGTCCATCATTTGTTTGCTGTAACACTTTTCGCCCTAAGTGGGATGGGTATGCCCAGACGTGGGTCCCTTGCTCACTGTGCCACTGGATTCAAGCTAGCCTGGCTGAAGAAGGGTGACATACCCTGAAACCGGTCCCAGGTTGCTTGTTTCCGGTCCAGGGAGGACCTGGCCTGGCAGTTCGGTCTGGACTGTTCCCATGAGGCACAGGGTCAAGACTGATTTGCATATGGCTGGGTCCAAACTGGGGTGGCGTAGTGGGCAAAAGAACGATGGATTTAACCCAGATCTTTTGACTGGGGGAGAATGTTTGCATTGTCAGCATTCCGTCCATCATTTGTTTGCTGTAGCATTGGATGGGCCATCCAGCACGGCCTTCCATGAAGAGGCAGTCCACACAGCTCCCGGGTTACGTCGTCCCCAGGGAGCACTGCTTCGTGCCAGGCCATGGTTTCAGGCTGGCCGCCCTAGGATCCTTTCCTGGCCCCACATCAAATGTGGAGCCCGTTCTTGGCACCAAAAGATGATACTAGGGCTCTGGGATATTTATGCGCTCCGTCATGGGGCTCCGATGTTGCAATTGCAGCAGGATTTAGAAGGATTTTGCCCTTGGTAGTAGGAGCTAAGATATGGCATGTCTAATTGGCCATCTTAGTTAGCCACTCTCCCATGAAACAGGGATATTTTAAAAAGTGGGGTAGAGATCAGGGTGAAGTTTGGTGATTGGTGAGTTAGAGAGAGATGAAGTACAACAAGACGGGGAGAGGTGTGTGATGTAGCAAAAGATGAGATAGAACTATGAGGTGGCAGAGAGAGACAGAGAAGTAAGATGCACATAGGGAGGTGAGGTTGATAGTAATTTAGTGGGAGGTAGAGAAGTAGAGAGGAAGAGGTAAAGAGAAGTAAGGTAAGGTCATGAGAGATAGATGACAGGACCAGAGAGAGATGAGGAGAGAATGAGATGTAGATAAAAGGTTAAGAGGGGTGAATAAGTATAGGTAGAGAGAGGCAGAGTCAGATGAAGACGTGGGTCATGAAAAGGAGAGAGTTTGATCTAGAGAGCCAAGGATGTCAGAGAAAGAGAGAGAAGGCTTTACCAGGGAGCCCCTTGGAAAGTGGGGGCCATGGGAAATTGCCCAATTTGCCATGCCTTAAAACGACTCTGATCTACCATGCACTCAAACAGTTTCCTAATTTGTATTTCAGGTTTATATACTCAAATTATGAACGAATGAATGAATGATCTTTACTGCCAGATTAATTACAATCATTGCAATATAGAACAATAAAACTGAATCAACAAAATGCATGACAACTCATACAAGTGAACACCCTCTGCAATCAAAATTCCGAAATTAAAAATATAATTTAATCAGATCTAGTTATAATATTGCAAGAGTAGTGCTGACAGGGAAGGTGCAAAACAGCAAGATGAAGTACTAGTGCATAAAAGTCAAACCAAATTATACATCTTAAATATACTGGGGCTTGTTTCCAAGCCCTTGTGCCGCCGGTGCGTCACTTTTTGTGACGCACCGGCGGCACAACTTGCTGCCCCATATTTACAAGGACACGTAAAGCCACCCTGCATGGATTTTAGTGTCCTTGTAAATATGGCCCCTTTACACGCAACACTTTGCATGAAAGGGGCGTGCCATGGGTGTTGCTGTGGGTGTTCCCACGCAACACCTATGGCTTCTGCCGCATTTCCAGATTTACGAGAAATCGTAAACCTGGAAATGCGTCAGAATGCTACGCCTCCACAGGTGAGGCGTAGGGAGGCGCAACGAGGAGAAATGTTTTCATTTCGCCTTGTTTTTTTCCCTCTTTCTATGCGTGCTGCATTCTGCAGCACACATAGGAAGAGGAAATCACCTCTTGTGATTGTTTTTGTGCAGGAAGGTGTCCCTTCCTGCACAAAAACAATCATCCATGTGACGCAGGCACCCGTGCACCATGGTGCAAGGGTGCCTGCATCAGCGCATGGCAGCTAATTGTGCGCCAGCGCAGGGGAGAGCAAAGGGATCTGTCATATCATTGTAGATATGACGCATCCCTTTGCTTTGGAATTAACGCAGTGTGGCGCAGCCAAATGGCTTGCGGCACTGCGCTGCGTTAATTCCTTGTAAATAAGGCCCTCTGTTTTTAGAATCATCTGATTAGGCGGACATTTAGTAATATGTGCAAACAAAAATGAAAAGCACCAGTGCAAGGAAGACGAAGCCAAGTTATTAGACTTATGTACCCCGTCATTAGGATTGGAATAGTGTGTTCCTGATTGCATATGGGCTCGACCGAAACATATGGTGCCATTAAGCTTGTTGGGCGAAATGTACTGACATGTGCACCCCACCCTATTAAATCCGATATAGAGGATGCAGTCCAAGCTTGCCACCTTGATGCTGGGCGCCCATGCTGCTTTATACCTCGGGCTGTTCAGTAAGGTTACCGATCTTGGCAAGAATTGGGCTCAGAAGAGTTTATACTTGCCAGCAACTTGGATGCTTACATCAGGAATTTGGTCGCCTTGCATTGCAGTTGGATTGAGTACCCATCCAAGGGGCATATCTACAAGGCCCCGCGATAAAATTATCGCCGCTTTAGCGTCCGTTTTTGGGCGAAAAGCGGCGATACTTTTATCGCATTATCATCAAGGACACGCTAGCGCGTGATTCCTTGAGTTAGGGCCCGTTTTTCACATGCCTCGCCTCGCATCGATAATGAGATGCAAAGGAGGCGTGGCTGTGAAAACAACATGGGATAATATCGCGAAGGCAGCTTCGCGATTTTATCAAGGAGGGGTAGCGATATTTGAAATCGCGTTAAGTATGCCTTAACGCAGGAATTTAACGTCTGTTAGTTAAATTCCTGACTAAGGCATACCTAACATGGGGGGTGGATTGTGTGGCTAAGACCACAGGCCTTATCATCAAGGATATCGCCGTTTTCCATGGAACATCGCTGGAAAACCAGCGATGTTCCATGGAAAACACCGCTATCGCTGGAATAATTATCGCCATTGCGCTATGCGTTGTTAATACAGCGCTAGCATGGCGATAATTTCCAGCGATAGCCGGCGATAAAAATCCTCACGCTAAGAGCGGCCAGCGATAATTATCGCTGCCGCTTGATAATATGCCCCCAAGAGAGCAATCACTGCAGGGCGGCAGGAGCGCCCTAAAAGCTGACTGTAAAACTTTTCATCGAAGAAATAATAGCGCGGGACACACATAGATTAGATAGTGAAGCATGGTTTCTTGGTTGTAACCGAATAAGCAGCAGTGGTCCTTAGGCCATGATTGCTTCCAAGTAGAAACCAGGGGGCATATTATCAAGAACGGCATTAAAAATTATCGCCGGTTTAGCGGCAGAAAACTGCCGCTAAAGCGGCGATAATGGGCTTGATAATATGCCCTGGAGAATTCCAATAGAAGTCCATATTCTGGTGTGAACATGGGCTTCTATTGGAATTCTCCAGGGCATATTATCAAGCCCATTATCGCCGCTTTAGCGGCAGTTTTCTGCCGCTAAACCGGCGATAATTTTAACGCCGTTCTTGATAATATGCCCCCAGGTCCTTTAATGGAAATTCCCCTAGTCGGTATAACAACAAAGCATGTTCCAGGGCCACTGAGAAATAAGAGGCCAGGTACGACAGTAGGCCCCAGGTGGCATAAGATGGCAGTACAACCCAAGCGTGCCATTTGTGGGCGAATTCTGCCTTATCTAAAATTTGTGATTGAAGCTTTGCGGCTTTATTGGTGACTCGCTTAAATATGGAGTATTCCATCTTTGAGTTCCAGTTGCCTTTAGCTTCAGACCATGAATTACTGGATGTAAAACGGCAAGCCATAAGACTTTACTGCGTGTCTGCTTCTCCATTTCATGCCAACACAGATGGGCTACTGTGTCTGGAGGGGATGATCTAAGCTTCCATCACAATTTAACAAGTGTTCCGTCCCTCACCGACCCCTGATGAAGAGTTGATTGTAGAAGATTTAGGTTGGCCATGTCCCTCTCCTTCATTATTTCAGACTCGTAGGTGATCGGCGGCAAAAACTTTGCACTTATGATCTATACTAAATGATGGTGCAAGGGACTACACAGCTTTTTTTTAAATAATTTGAATGCGAACAGAAGCTTATTCGCCGTGACTCTTCTAAGGGTAAAGTGCTCTCTGAAGGTTAGATGGGAATCCATGCACACGCCCAGGTGCTTTTATGAATTAGCAAACACAAAGAGATGATGGACGGAGCACTGAAACTTTTCAGTCACAGATCTGGGTTGCATCCATCATCGTTCTTTAGCTCACTTTGCCACTCCAGTTCAGACACAGCTATATGCAAATCATTCTTGACCCTGTGCCTCATAGGAACAGTCCAGCCCGAACTGCCAGCCATGTCTTCCCTGGACCGGAAACAAGCATTCTGGGACCGGTTTCGGGGTAACACCCCTAATCAGCCAGGCTAGCTTGTGTCCAGTGGCAAAGTGAGCAAGGGACCCACGTCTGGGCATACCCTGCCAACTTAGGGTGAACAAAGCAAACTCAAGGAGATGATGGACGGAGCACTGAAACTTTTCAGACACTCACCCCCAGTCACAGATCTGGATTGAATCCATCATCGTTCTTTAGCTCACTTCGCCACCCCAGTTCAGACACAGCTATATGCAGATCAGTGTTGACCCTGTGCCTCATGGGAACAGTCCAGCCTGAACTGCCAAGCCATGTCTTCCCTGGACCGGAAACAAGCATCCTGGGACTGGTTTCGGGGTAACACCTCTCATCAGCCTGAGGTGGCAAAGTGAGCTAAAGAACGGTGATGGATTTAACCCAGATCTGTGACTGGGTGTGAGTGTCTGAAAAGTTTCAGCGCTCGGTCCTTCATCTCTTTGTGTTTGTTTTTATGACTTAACCAATTCTAGCACTTGTCTGTTTGTCAACCATGTTCATGAGCTCCTTGTTTTAGGAAAGGAATTAGACAAACAGACCACTTTAGTTTTATTTTGATTTAGTTCCAGCCGCAGTTTTTGCGTGTATCCCACCAGTTGATTAATGAGGTGCTACAGACCAATCAATGTTTGACTGAGCAAGGCAATGTCATAAGCATATTGACGATTTAGCAGTTGTTCCTGCGCAAGCTTGGGGCAGATGACTGACAAGGTAGGCCATATACATGTTGAATAACAAGGGGCCGGAACACACCCCTGCTTCAGGCCCAATTGAGTGCCAATCTTACATGTAATTCTCTGGCCATCGTCGATCTTGATTTGTACCCAGATATCAGTGTATAAGTAGATGATCGCTTCCAGTAGTTTAGACGGCACTCCCCAGTGATCCCTTTTTACCCAAAGACACCCTCTTGGAACCTTATCAAAGGCTGACTTTAGATCGACAAAGCAGGCGTAAAGTTTGCTGTTTTTCCTTTGACTTTTCTACAAGAAGAGTGAGAGCCAGCAGATTTGTTGTTGTATTCATGCCTGCTCTGAAGCCGATGTGGGTTTTTGGAATGATGTTTGCCTTGTGAACCCAAACCTCCAGGTCTAATAGCAACTTAGAAGCGTAGAGCTTTGCTTTGCATAGATGAGCGCGATCAGTCTATAGTTTGCAGAATTGGACTGAGAGTCTGTTTTATAAATTGGATGGATTACGCTACCATGCCAAGAGTCTGGAATGGAACTGGTGACAAAGGCATGGTTAAACAAAGGTGTTAAATGAGTGGCCCAGAATGGAATGTCTTTTCTAAATATGGAGTTTAGGAGAACGTTAGGGCCTGGTACCCCCTCAAACCTAAGCATTTTCAGAATTTGTATGGCCTGCATGTAGTCCAAGAGAGGGCATTGTGCTTGCGTAGGCGGAAAATCCTCCATTGATCAGGCTTGGGCAAATGTACTGCTGCTCATAAGTAATCGATAGCTTTGAGCCTGCTTTGAGCCATCTTGATGTAATACCATTTGAATTGGCTGCCGGGGATTAGACAACTTGGTGATATTAGACTTGGAGATAGTAGGCTTATAGGGTGCTTCTTGTGACATCAATGGATGTCAAAATGTTTCTGACGCATAAGTGGTAGCTACGTGGGTGAACAAATCTGCTTCTATGATGCCAGCGATGTGATGGTGATGGCTTTTGTTTACAAGTTTATTAATCTCGACCAACAACAGTTTGCTGTTTTTTTTGTTTACTCAAGTGGAGCAGTTTTGTCAATACACCTGTCAGATAGTTGTTTTTTGCCGTCCATATTGCTTGCTTGTATGCTCGCCTCATTGCAATCAGCTTAGTTCTGATTTCTTGAGTTAGCTGATGCCCAACCTTGAGTGCCCTCTGATCTCCCAATTAAGTTGAAGTCATTTCTGCAACAGTTGAAGCGACAACCACTCTGTCCCCGCTGGTCCGGGGCCTTGTTTCTGGGTAGATTTGATTGGAAATACTGAGGTGAGAGTATTAACAAAAACCTCCCAAGCTTGTGTAGGAGTTAACAAGTGGGACAGGTGCAGAGGACCTGTTTCCCAGTGGGATACGTCAAAATCCATAATCCTGTCTGCGGACGAGTACTTCCATGTAAGGCGCATTAAATTAAAAGCCTGGGGAGAAGTTAGTAATCCACCTGCAGCTGGGGACCATGTTGGACAGATCTTTATCTCAAAGTTCTGGAGGAAGTGATCGCTCTCCACTTTTGGGATTATGGTGAAATTATTAATCGTGGAGAACAACTCATGGTCTACCAGAGTGTAATCAAAAATAGAATTAGATTTATATAAAAGCCTGGTAAAAGCTGCAGGATGGTCCTGAGGCATATGCTTGTTCAGAGTGTATAGGCCGATGACTTCAAGCGCCCTGATGCAGACCTTGACAAGGGGATCTGTTTGAATATAACAGGAGATTAGTGTTGGTATTTCTTGCTGGAGTTGAGCTGATTGGGGGTTACCTTCCCATATGAGCTTTGCAATAAATGCATATTGAAATTCTCAAAAAGCACTATGCGGTCTTGAGGATATAAGGATTGAAGGATTTTGGGCAAGCCAATCTGGCTCTCTATCTTGTCTGTATTGCTCTTTTTTCTGGATGGATATAGAGGTTCAAAACGAATAGAGTGTACTGCTTCTCTGAAGGAGGAGAGACTGAGAGTTTAAAACATTGGATCTAAGGGAGACCCAGGCCCAAATATTCTTGGTCCCACTGAAGATCAGTTGCAATATAATCAAAATACTCCATGTGGCCCTTCCTGACTGGCAGAATTTACTGAAATTATGAATGTTTTGTTATCTCTGAAGCACTAAAATTGCTTTATCTACCACTCCAGCTAAATCAGTGTTATAGAGTGTATTTTGTTTAAAACATTTCTTAGGTGTAGGAATTTGAATTACTGTTTTAGTTTGGCATGTGGTGCTGGTTTTTACTGTATGCTTTATCAGCTTTTATTTAATGCTTGTGCAAAACTTGAAGTTCAATACAATAAGAAGGCTGCAGGTCCCTGAAACACTCCTACCACCCACCCCTTGAAAAAATCTCTATTGGTGCATTGCTTAATTTGGGATGGTGGTTGCCGATGGTGGCCACAGGCACTCATTTTTGGGGCCAGGTACTTTATCTCATCAACATTTAGAGTGCAAGAGAGTGAAAACACACAAACAGGACCAAAGAAGGAAGAGAAAGATGCAAAAACAGCTATAAAGTGAGAAAGCAGGGATCTGTATGAGTGACATAAAGAAGCCAGGAATGTCTGGCAGTGCATTAAAGAGTCATATATCACAAAATGAAAGAGACAAGGGACTGAGCCTCCTCTGACTCCCTCTCTACAATACTAATCTCACCCAACAGAGAAGGACTAAGAAAGGTAAAATAAGTTCCCCGACATTGGAGAGCATTGGAGAGCAAAGAGGTGCTGTGCTACATACAACCGCCAACGTGCGTCTCATATATCGCACCTCAACAGAGACAACAAATCTAATTAGTGCATTAAAGAGGCCTGAGGTGGATTCAGGATTACGCAGCCTTGGTCTTCGGCGCACTGACATTTAATAGCACTGACTGCAGGCTTCTGAGCAGCGCTTTCGGCTTTCATTGTTTTTCAAATTAAGCACTGCCCTTGACTAAGCTGAACCTATAGCTCTTTTTTTAGAAGTTTTAGGGTGTTCTTTAATCCTAAAAAAAGTGATAGTAGTTCAACCCCAGACCAACATTGAGTGCTCAGGGTGCAGTAAATCACAATGTAAAGCACCAGTTACCTCCGACGGAATGGCAACTCCAGTACTACTACAGGCCTGTTAATCCATTGGGCATTTCCCTGGTTGGCTGGAGTCCTTGGAGGATGGTTTTGAAAGCCGAGAGCCACTCTTGGTGCCTTCGTCATTTTCCCCAGTTCTCCGCAATTAACTGTAGCAGGCACAGGGAAAGTTTCAAGCGACAGAGAAGGAGGGGGGAATAGAGAGCACACGGGGCATATCAGCAAGGGCCTGCGATAATTATCGCTCAGCGCATTTAGCGCGAGGATAATTATCGCAGGCTAACGCTGGATTCTATCGTGGAGATAGCGTGCTATCAGCAACGCTTATCTCCCAAGCGATAGGAATCCATGCGTTAGCTGGAAAACAGTGTGATTATCGCTGGAAATCCAGCGATAATCGCACTGCGACCAGCGATACCTTGCTAATAGGGCAGGGTGGTTTTAGCCATGTAATCCACCTCCCATTGGATTACATGGCTAAATCAGATTACAAGCAGGCGTAAGGAAAGTAGCGATAACTGTGGTTATCGCTACTTTTCTTATCGCTCTGCTTGTTTGCGTGCAGCTTGATAATTGGAGAAATGTCGGTTAGCGACATTTCTCCAGTTATTTTGGCACGGAACGCCCACTTTGCATCTCATTAGAGATGCAAAGCTGGGCGTTGTTGTAAGGGGTGCTAAATCAGCAAAACACGCGATAGCGTGTCTTTGCTGATACGGCGATGAGATTATCGCCGCTTTTCGCCCAAAAGCGGCGATAATTTCATAGCGCCGCCTTGCTGATATGCCCCACACGATTGGAGAGAGACAAGAGAGAGAGAGGAGAGGAGAGAGAGAGAATGGATGGATGGAAAGAGAGAGGAGATTAAAAAGAGAGGGACTGGTTTGAACATTTTTGCAGGGGCTGCTTTTGGTTTCCAGTCAGGTCCTGAGTACTAAAATGGTCTAAATGATTTTAGTCATATCATACGTAAGAATGTAGATTCAAGACTTCTTCTGCATCTGAGCCCGATAACTTGGGAATCTTATGCCCAACCTACCTCCTTAAGAAAGTAGCTATTCTAAACCTAGCTTCCACTTTCCTTGGTGAAACTGTTTCATTGAAAGTATAGGACAGAACTGTGAGATTTGCCTGGGGAATAGATCCCATAAGGAATTCTCATATAAGAGCCAAGTTCTTATTCTAGGCAATTAAGCCTCCTAAGGAAACACCAATATTTATCCCCTACAAAAACCACACCATGATTGTTGATAATCTAATTAATGTTCAGCTTATCTATCCCAGAGCCCTCTACGATGCCACACTACAGGTGTGTCAAATTAAGGGTGGGCGGAGCAGGCGTAGTGCCTCTACGTGAAGTTCCACGGAGTTGGAAAACAACTCCGTGGAACTTTGCTCCGCTCTGCACCCTCCCCCCTCCGTACAACGTAGGGGTTATCTAAGAAGAAGGACGGCGTAGAAGAGGAAGGAGAGCGGCCATGGCGAGGAGGAGGCAGCCACGGCGGGTAAGTGCCTTTTTTAACCATTATAAATACTTTGGGAGGGTGGAGGGGCCGGCTAACTCTGCTCCGCCACGGAGTCGGAGTTTTGTCTATGCTCCGCGTTTGCACCGGAACGCCGAGTATGCAAAACTCCGGAAACTCCACTGGCGGAGCGGAGTTACCCGCCCGGGGTTAGTGTCAATGTGATTGACTATAAAATGTCCAGAGCACCACCAGTTGGCTTTTCTTTGTCCTTCAGAAATGGCAACCAAATTCTCTCTCGCCTCTGATGCATACTCTGGCACTCTGTGCAAGCCTCAGTGAACGTTAAGATACACTGCCTCAAATAGATGTCAAGGCAGAACCCCTGTGTATCTCCAGGAAGAAGTTAGACATTGCCATTCCGTTCACTTCCTGCACTCAGTTCAATGAAATCTACTACTAGTACACGAGTGTTTCTGCAAAGTAGATAGAAACATCGCTTAAATAGCACCCTGTCTGTCACAGCCACCCCCATATATACTCAACACATATCCATGGAATAACAACTAACCAAATGCTGCAACATATATTGTGCAAACTTAAAAATAACTAGAATAGAAAAAGTGACACAAGTGCAAAAGAACTAAAAAAATCTAAATTGCTTTCATCTGCAACACATCTCAAATTACCCTACTCATTATAGAGCAGTGCTTCCCAGACATTTCTGAACCACACCCAATACTGAGAACATCTGCGACCCACTTAGCTTTCATGAACATTCAGCACGCAACTTTTTAATGTACTCAGCGATGTGGCGAGAGCAAGGTAAGTTGTTTTCTGTTTTTTTTAATTTAAGTTTCCCTCGTTGTCATCTGTCCCACCACTCTTACCTGCACGGGCTGCACCTGCAGCAAACGTGACTAGATAAATACGAAATTTGAAGGTATATTTATTTATTGCTTGAACTTTTAGGACCCACCAAAAATCAGCTCACAACCCACCAGTGGGTCGTGATCCACAGTTTATGAAACAATGCTCTAAAGGCAAGGCCATTGACTTAGGCTTTCATGATGCAATGTCAGTTCAATTCTTATTACCTTAGCGGTGGATGGGACCAAGGGAGTAGCCAGAAAAATAAAATGTCCCTTACTTTGAACCATAGATGGAGTGGCACTGAGTGAGTAAGTGAGGCAAGCAAACTCAACACTTTTTTGGCTACTTCCCCAGAAGAATTCTGAAAACAATGTGACAAATGGGATCTGTTACACCTAATCAATTACTTCTCTTAATCTATCCATCCTTCTGATCATCTACCCGCACATCCCTTCATCTATCCATCCATCTTTCCATGCATCCTTCCGTTATCTACCCATCATTCTCTTCAACCAACGTCCCTTCCTCCACCCATCCTTTAATTCTTATTACTCTCTTTCCATCCTTGTCTCCATTCATCCTTTCTTTTCTCCTATTATCTATTCATCCTTTCTTCTATCCTTCGATTGATGCATCTTTCTTTTCCTCCATTCTTTAACTCCTCGACCTTTCTCACTTGACACAAAAACTTAGACTAAATTCAATGACTCGTTAAACCGCTCAAGATAATTTTTGTAATGTGGGAAAATGAATTACTTACCTGCACATACTTGAATTGTGAGTTGGGGGATACGAGTGACTAAGCTGCTCACCTTTTAAAACTACAGCGCTTTTTATTGTAATTATGTTTTAAATGCCTATGATGAATTTGACATATGAATAAGGAACCTACTCCGCCATTTGATCTAAAATTGATTATAACTTTGCGTTTTTGCACATTTGGGTAGCGTGTAGCCTACCTTCATTGGTTTATCGTTCCCCTGAGCCACGCACAGGTTACAGGGACCACAATTATTGCTGCACTTCCTTCCAAGCAGGAAGAGCAGGGGCGGGACATAGAGTGGACAGGAACTCTGGTGGGGGATAAAAGCATGTGCGCTGAGCGACCGCGCAGCCTGCACATACCTGAATTGTGAGTTGGGGGATATGAGTGACTAAGCTGCTCACCTTTTAAAACTACAGCGCTTTTTTTTGTAATTATGTTTTAAATGCCTATGATGAATTTGACATATGAATAAGGAACCTACTCCGCTATTTGATCTAAAATTGATTATAACTTTGCGTTTTTGCACATTTGGGTAGCGTGTAGCTTACCTTCATTGGTTTATCGTTCCCCGGAGCCACGCACAGGTTACGGGGACCACAATTATTGCTGCACTTCCTTCCAAGCAGGAAGAGCAGGGGCGGGACATAGAGCGGACAGGAACTCTGGTGGGGGATAAAAGCATGGGCGCTGAGCGACCGCGCAGCCTGCACATACTTGAATTGTGAGTTGGGGGATACGAGTGACTAAGCTGCTCACCTTTTAAAACTACAGCGCTTTTTATTGTAATTATGTTTTAAATGCCTATGATGAATTTGACATATGAATAAGGAACCTACTCCGCCATTTGATCTAAAATTGATTATAACTTTGCGTTTTTGCACATTTGGGTAGCGTGTAGCCTACCTTCATTGGTTTATCGTTCCCCGGAGCCACGCACAGGTTACGGGGACCACAATTATTGCTGCACTTCCTTCCAAGCAGGAAGAGCAGGGGCGGGACATAGAGCGGACAGGAACTCTGGTGGGGGATAAAAGCATGGGCGCTGAGCCCGTCTGCGCCCGTCCGCGCTCGCTCGGCGCCAGGGGCCAGGAATACTGTTGGATTTGATAAAAATATTCTCTCCTACACCTCAGAACAACTAAATGGTTGGATGGGCGCACCTCAAAGTAAGTGCCTACATCATATGTTGCCCGATAGTGAGACTAGCATCTGCCCACACTGTCTGTTCAGATTCTGCCCAAGGAATAGGCCTTCCACAGTCACCAATCACAATATGGGGCTTAAAATGTTCTTAGTCAATTGCCGATCTATGTCAAAACATGCACTAGAAATTCACCTACTACTTGAGGAAGAGAGCCCAGAGGTGCTGTTTTTAACTGAAACTTGGCTCAACAGCGAGGCTAATTTCCCTATTGTCCAAGCACTCCCGGCTGGTTACGCTATCCAGAGGCTGGACAGGGGTACAGGAAGGGGCGGTGGTCTTGCGATTATTCATAAAATGGAATTTGATTGTCGCACCACCGCAAGCCCGTTAACCGATTGCGAAAGCTTTGCCTCCAGGACCCCTCAATCAATTTAATAATGAGCTCCTTGAGACAGCAGCCAAGTTGGCCAATAGTAGTGCTAACCTCACGTTGCTAGGGGACCTTAATCTCCATTTTGAGAATATCCTTCATTCAGATGTGCGCGACGTAACTGATGGGCTAGCTGTTTTCCAACTTACACAAAAAGTAGCCGGTCCCACCCATATGAAAGACCACCTATTGGACCCCATTTTCTCCAATTTGGAGAATCTCTTAGTCGGAGATCCTGTTAGGCTGCCTTGGTCTGACCATTTTTTAATCCCTTTTACTTGGACTCCGCAAGCGACTTCCACAGCGACCATGGGACATAGGAAATGCTCACGCACATGGTCCAAACTACCAATTGATTCATGGGTAATAACGCTGGAAATTGTCCAGGCCCACTTTTGACCCTGACCCTGTAACTGCCTACAATAAATTTAACTATTGGGTAGAGTCTTCACTGAACTCTGTCCTTCCCAGTAAAATGACTTTTAATAAGGCAGAAACCAAGCGTAATCCGTGGTACTCCCGAAACTTCGTGAACTTAAGAAAATTTGTAAGAGAGCTGAAAGGAAATGGAGGAAGGATTTTTCTGACAGCTGCAAACAAATTTATAGAGAGGCCATTAAAACTTATAAAATTGAAATTCAACTGGCCCAAACTCTATATTATGAAGAGAGAATTCTAGCAGCTGCTAACTCCCCTCGCGAAATCTTCCGCCTCGCTAAGGGCTTGCTCACCATCCCCTCCCCCCCTATTGTATCTGAAGATACTTCAGCGAGATGCAACGCCATGGCAGAATTCTTTACTCCTCCTTCCCTCAAATAATATCTCAACGACATATCGGAGATCAGGAGAACTTGGTTAATGGGAGAGTTAGCCGAATTGAGGAAATTCCCCCACTTAACTCGTCCACGTTGCTTGATATTTTGAGGAAACTAAAATCTGGTTCCCACACTGATCCTGCCCCCCCCAACATCTTAAATCTGGCCTCTGAAATCCTTTCTCCAGTAATCCTTGACCTGATCAATGCCTCTCTTTCCACAGGTATAGTCCCCCCACTGTGGAAACAGGCTATGGTTAAAGCCTTATTGAAAAAACCTACCCTGGACCCTGAAGTCTGGAGTAATTACCGCCCCATCTCCCTGCTGCCGGCTATCAGCAAGATCGCCGAGAAATACGTGAACTCTGTTCTATCTACCTTCTTGGAGAGCAATAACTGTCTCCATTCCTCCCAGATGGGTTTTAGACCTCAACATGGTACTGAGACGGCTCTTTGGTGGTAGTGGAAGAGGCGAGAAAAATTCTAGACGCAGGAGGCTGCGCGGCTATCATCCTTCTAGACTTAAGCGCAGCCTTCGATACGGTCAACCACCAGCTGCTGATAAAAACATTAAGCGAGGTGGGAATTGCGGGGACTATGCTCAATTGGCTCCAATCATTTTTAGAAGACCGGTCCTTCAAAGTTCTTGAAGACGGTATCTCTTCTAAGCCCATACCGCTGAATTGTGGGGTGCCCCAGGGCTCCTCCCTTAGCCCCACACTTTTTAACGGGTATTTGAGGTCTTTGGCAGAGATGGTGCTACCATTCGGAATCCGGATAATCACGTATGCTGATGACACCCAGTTGGTTGTTTCTGTCAACCAGCGGGATTCCTCCAGTCCTGGTCTTGCCCTCTGTCTAGAAAAAGTATCAAGGTGGATGGAAGAGTCATTCTTGAAACTCAATGGATCAAAAACGGAATTAATGCTCCTAGGGAACAAAGGAAACACAAATCTTGGGCTACTCTGGCCCAGCTCCTTTGGTCCTGCCCCTACTCCCAAACATCAAATTAAAAGTCTGGGTGTCTGGCTCGACCAGAACCTTGATTTTAAAGAACAAGGGCAAAAAGTAGCTGCAAGCTGCTACGGGATCCTACGAATGATCCGTAAAGTGCTCCCACTACTCCCTTTCCCTGCAAGAAGAGTCCTAGTTCAGGCTCTCATTTTGTCACGCCTTGACTATGCCAATGCTCTTTATCTTGGAGCCCCTGGCTCCTCGATCCGAAAGCTACAAATTGTTCAAAACTGCGCTGCGCGCATGCTCATGAACATTCCAAAGAGGTCCTCCGCTAAACCAACTTTGGCATCTTTACATGGGCTCCCCATCCATGAGCGCATAGAGTTTAAGGCCCTATGCATAGCCCACAGGTCACTTTCAGGTAAGGGATCCCTGGTTATTCAGTCCCTTATCCATCGATACCGTCCAAACAGAGCCCTCAGGTCAGAAACTAAACATCTACTGTCAACTCCAAGAATAACGAGAGCACAAAGTGGCGGCCGCCTCTTTTCGTATAATGTGGCTAAAATCTGGAATAGCCTGCCCCCGCAGATCCGTGACCAACCTAACTACCTCATCTTCCGGAAGCAGATTAAAACATTACTCTACCCTAAATGAATAGTTTTCAGTTCAGTGTGTTAGCAGGCAACAGCGCGGGGATGCCCATGGGTAACCAGGCGCTTTATAAATCCTGTTTTCATTCATTCATTTCACTTACTGTTAGAAATGGGAGTCTTTAGTTGGCAGTGGTTTACACCCTGTACAAGTAGGGACACTTATTCTAGTCAGGGTAAGGGGATTACACAGCTAAGATAACCCCTGCTCACCCCCTTGCTAGCTTGGCACAAACAGTCAGGCTTATCTGAAAGGTAATGTGTAAGGCATTTGTACAAACACACACAGTAACACAGTGAAAACACTACAAAAGGACACTACACCAGTTTAGAAAACTGACCAATATTTATCTGAATACAACAAGACCAAAATGACAAAAAAACAACATACACAAGTAATGATATCACTTTTAAAAGGTTCAAAATAGTTCAGTCCATATGAAAATGTGGATGCTTCACTTTTATCACAAAGTACCTGCGATGCGTCAAAAATCAGACCAAAACAGGTGCAGGGGAGGTGAGGCGCCAGAAAAGCAAAGCGATGCGTCGGTTCCTTACTCCCAGGGGAGGTGTTGCGTCGATTCCTTACTGCCAGAGGAGGTGATGCGTCGATTCCGTACTGCAGTGCAGGAGAGGTGATTCGTCGGTTCCTTTCTGTCAGGGGAGGTGATGCGTTGATTCCTTACAGTGAGGGGAGGTGATGCGTCGATCTCTGGACACGTGACCTTGGTTCCTTACTGCTGAGCAACGTCGGTGAAGAACTTGACGACCAGGGAATATGCGTCAATAATCCAGACATGCTGTGTCGATGCACTGGCAGCAGAACAGGCGCTGCATCGATTTCACAGCCGCGAAGCAGGTGATGCGTCATTTTCTGAAGCCGTACATCAGGGCTTGAGTCAGAGTCGGGGCATGTGCCATGGACATTGGTAACATGGTGCTCGGGACTTTAGCTGCGGCAATCTTTCAGCTGCACGGCAGGTGCTGCATCGATGCATTGGTTTTTCAACCGTACGGCGGTGCTGCATTGGAAAAACAGGCTGTGAGAAGTTGGCCTGGTATATGCTGTCCACTAATTAAAGTGGGCACCTTGCACCAGTCCAAACGACCATTATGATGTATGAGGTCAAAGATAACACTTTTAGAAAGCTATCCTAGTGGTAACTGTGGAGAGCAGCCTTCAGGCTTAATTTTGAAGGAATGTAAAGCAGCTTGTTTTACCAT
>CAWUFW010001072.1:0-202500 GCA_963921515.1 Calotriton arnoldi
TGGTTGATCGTAGCTGGCGTGTGGGCGTGTAGAAGGACATGCGGTCGTTGAGGTACTTTGGGCCCAGGTCGTGGAGGGCCTTGTGTGCGTGGGTGAGGAGTCTGAACGTGATTCTCTTGCTGACGGGGAGCCAGTGCAGGTCTTTCAGGTGTACGGTGATGTGGCTGTGTCGGGGGATGTCCAGGATGAGTCGTGCGGAGGCGTTCTGGATGCGCTGGAGTCTCTTTTGAAGTTTGGCTGTGGTTCCGGCGTAGAGGGTGTTCCCATAGTCCAGTCGGCTGGTGACGAGTGCCTGGGTGACGGTCTTCCTGGTTTCAGTGGGGATCCATCTGAAGATCTTGCGGAGCATGCGCAGGGTGTTGAAGCATGAAGATGAGACGGCGTTGACTTGTCTGGTCATCGACAGGGAGGAGTCCAGGATGAAGCCCAGGTTGCGTGCGTGGTCCGTTGGCTTGGGTGCGGTGCCCAGGGCCGGGGGCCACCAGGAGTCGTCCCAGGCGGAGGGTGATGAGCCCAGGATGAGGACTTCCGTCTTGTCTGAGTTCAGTTTAAGGCGGCTGTTCCTCATCCAGTCGGCGACGTCTCTCATCCCGTCGTGCAGGTTGGCTCTGGCGGTGGTGGGGTCGTTGGTGAGGGAGAGGATCAGCTGGGTGTCGTCGGCGTAGGAGATGATGTTGAGGTTGTGTCGGCGTGCGATGGCTGCGAGGGGGCTCATGTAGACGTTGAAGAGGGTCGGGCTGAGTGAGGATCCTTGTGGAACGCCGCAGATGACTTCGGTGGCTTCGGATCTGAACGGGGAGAGGCGGACTCTCTGGGTTCTTCCGGCGAGGAACGAGATGATCCATTCCAGTGCTTTCTCTCGGATTCCGATGTTGCTGAGGCGCTTCACTAGGGTGCGGTGGCAGACGGTGTCGAACGCCGCGGAGAGGTCCAGGAGGATGAGGGCAGCTGTTTCCCCGTTGTCGGTTAGGGTTCTGATGTCGTCGGTGGCTGCGATAAGGGCGGTCTCGGTGCTGTGGTTGGCCCGAAACCCGGACTGCGAGGGGTCGAGGGATCCATTCGTCTCGAGGAAGGCGGCAAGCTGTCTGTTGACGGTCTTCTCGATGACTTTGGCCGGAAACGGAAGGAGCGAGATGGGGCGGTAGTTCTTGAGGTCGGTGGGGTCCGCCGTTGGTTTCTTCAGGAGGGCGGTAAGCTCGGCGTGCTTCCAGCTCTCCGGGAAGGTGGCGGTGTGGAAGGAGGAGTTGATGATGTCCCGGAGATGGGGTGCGATGGTGGCGTCGGCTTTGTTGAAGACGTGGTGTGGGCAGGGGTCGGTTGGTGATCCGGAGTGGATGGAGTTCATCGTGCGGGTGGTGTCTTCGGTGTTGATCGGGGTCCAGTTGCAGAGGGTGGTGGTGGCGGGCATTGGTTCGGCGGTAGGGTGCGTTGTTTGTGCGTCGAAGCTGTTGTGTATGTCGGTGATCTTGCGGTGGAAGAACGCGGAGAGTGAGTTGCAGAGGTCTTGCGAGGGGGTGATGTCGTTGTTTCCGGCGCTGGGGTTGGAGAACTCTTTGACGATGCTGAAAAGTTCCTTGCTGTCATGGGCGTTGTTGTCCAGTCGTTCTTTGAGTGCCGACTTCTTGGTGGCACGGATCAGCTGGTGGTGTTTGCGGGTGGCGTGCTTGAGGGCGGTCCTGTTGTCTGTGGTCTGGACGAGTCGCCAGGTTTTCTCGAGAGTGCGGCAGTTCTTCTTGGATTCCTTGAGTTCGTTGGTGAACCAAGGGGTTTTCTTGCTTCCGGGTCTGCTGGGAGGGTTTTTAGTGGTGCGAGGTCGTCGGCGCAGGCGGTCAGCCACTTGGCGAGGTTGCTGGCTGCTTCGTTTGGGTCCGTTGTGTCGGTGGGTGTGTTCTGGCTGAGGGAGGCGGTGAGCTGCTCGGCGGTGATCTTGCTCCAGCTCCGGCGGGGAGCCTGTTGCGGGTGGTGGTGGGTCGCAGTCTTTCTGAAGCTGAAGTGGACGCAGCTGTGGTCGGTCCAGTGGAGTCCGGTGGCGTGGCTGAAGGAGATGTGCTTGCTGGACGAGAAGACGGGGTCAAGCGTGTGGCCGGCGTAGTGGGTGGGCGTGTTCACCAGTTGTTTGAGTCCGAGGTTGGCGAGGTTGTCCAGCAGGGCGGTGGTGTTTCTGTCGTTGTTGTTCTCCAGGTGGAAGTTGAGGTCCCCTAGGAGGATGTAGTCGGCGGAGGGCATGGCGTGCGGGCTGATGAAGTCTGCGATGTCTTCGCTGAATAGTGTGCGTGGTCCCGGGGGTCTGTAGATGAGGGTGCCTCGGAGGGTGGTCTTGGGGTCCGTGTGTATCTGGAAGTGTAGGTGTTCGGCGGCGGTGAAGGTCTCGTCGGAGTTAGTCGAGATGCGGATGGTGTTCTTGTGTACGATGGCGATGCCTCCTCCCGTCTGGTTGACGCGGTCCCTCCGGGTGATCTTGTATCCATCCGGGATGGCTATGGCGATGTCAGGCGCTGAGGAGGCGTTCATCCAGGTTTCGGTGAGGAAGGCGATGTCCGGTGCTGTTGCGTCGAGCAGGTCCCAGAGTTCCACGGCGTGCCTGTGGACGGAGCGGGTGTTCAGCAGGATGCATTTCAGGTGGTTGCTGCTGTTGCTCGACTTGGCGGAGGTGGTGCACGTCAGGGGGCAGGTGAATCGGCAGGTTTGGCAGGTGAAGGGTCCGTGGGTGCGTCTCGGTGAGGCTCGGTAGCAGGCAGGGTTCCGGCCGGCATTGAGTGCGGTGAGTGTGGCGGCGTCGTAGGTCCGTCGAGTGGTGTTGCATCGGTGGGATCCAGGGGTTCTGGCGCTGGGCGCGGTCCAGTCGCGGACGGGCGCAGACGGGCTTGCCTTAGGCGCGCCTTCGGCGCGCCAGCGGCGCGGCGCGTGCAGCGGCCGCCATTTATGGGGAGGTGGGAGGGAGGAGCAGCTGGGAGGCGGGAGGCAGGGGCAGCGAATGGGCAGTCAGGGGGCGGGGCCGCAGGGACGCAGCGGCGGGAATGGCGATAGGCAGCGAGGGGCACAGAAGGAAAAACGGGGGAGAGCAGGCAAATCACGGGTAAACAACAGTGGGGCAGCGAGGGGCACAGAAAGGAAAAACGGGGGAGAGCAGGCAAATCACGGGTAAACAACAGTGGGGCAGCGAGGGGCACAGAAAGGAAAAAACGGGGGAGAGCAGGCAAATCACGGGTAAACAACAGTGGGGCAGCGAGGGGCACAGAAGGAAAAACGGGGGAGAGCAGGCAAATCACGGGCACAACAACAGTGGGGCAGCGAGGGGCACAGAAAGGAAAAAACGGGGGAGAGCAGGCAAATCACGGGTAAACAACAGTGGGGCAGCGAGGGGCACAGAAGGAAAAACGGGGGAGAGCAGGCAAATCACGGGCACAACAACAGTGGGGCAGCGAGGGGCACAGAAAGGAAAAACAGGGGGAGAGCAGACAAAATCACGGGCACAACAACAGTGGGGCAGCGAGGGTCACAGAAAGGAAAAACAGGGGGAGAGCAGACAAATCACGGGCACAACAACAGTGGGGCAGCGAGGGGCACAGAAAGGAAAAAGCGGGGGAGAGCAGGCAAATCACGGGTAAACAACAGTGGGGCAGCGAGGGGCACAGAAGGAAAAACGGGGGAGAGCAGGCAAATCACGGGCACAACAACAGTGGGGCAGCGAGGGGCACAGAAAGTCAAAAACGGGGGAGAGCAGGCAAATCACGGGTAAACAACAGTGGGGCAGCGAGGGGCACAGAAGGAAAACGGGGGAGAGCAGGCAAATCACGGGCACAACAACAGTGGGGCAGCGAGGGGCACAGAAAGGAAAAGGGGAGACAAGCAGACAAAACTGGCACCGGGGCCACAAGCGGAGGGCGATCTTACCTACAGGAGCAGCGGGCAGACAGCACAGGCGGAGCTGTGTGGTGGGGGAGCGACCTACCTGGCAAGGTCAAGGGTCGCTCTCCTCACCGTGCAGCGGCCGCCATTTATGGGGAGGTGGGAGGGAGGAGCAGCTGGGAGGCGGGAGGCAGGGGCAGCGAATGGGCAGTCAGGGGGCGGGGCCGCAGGGACGCAGCGGCGGGAATGGCGATAGGCAGCGAGGGGCACAGAAGGAAAAACGGGGGAGAGCAGGCAAATCACGGGTAAACAACAGTGGGGCAGCGAGGGGCACAGAAAGGAAAAAACGGGGGAGAGCAGGCAAATCACGGGTAAACAACAGTGGGGCAGCGAGGGGCACAGAAAGGAAAAACGGGGGAGAGCAGGCAAATCACGGGTAAACAACAGTGGGGCAGCGAGGGGCACAGAAGGAAAAACGGGGGAGAGCAGGCAAATCACGGGCACAACAACAGTGGGGCAGCGAGGGGCACAGAAAGGAAAAACAGGGGGAGAGCAGACAAAATCACGGGCACAACAACAGTGGGGCAGCGAGGGTCACAGAAAGGAAAAACAGGGGGAGAGCAGACAAATCACGGGCACAACAACAGTGGGGCAGCGAGGGGCACAGAAAGGAAAAACGGGGGAGAGCAGGCAAATCACGGGCACAACAACAGTGGGGCAGCGAGGGGCACAGAAAGGAAAAAGCGGGGGAGAGCAGGCAAATCACGGGTAAACAACAGTGGGGCAGCGAGGGGCACAGAAGGAAAAACGGGGGAGAGCAGGCAAATCACGGGCACAACAACAGTGGGGCAGCGAGGGGCACAGAAAGGAAAAACAGGGGGAGAGCAGACAAAATCACGGGCACAACAACAGTGGGGCAGCGAGGGTCACAGAAAGGAAAAACAGGGGGAGAGCAGACAAATCACGGGCACAACAACAGTGGGGCAGCGAGGGGCACAGAAAGGAAAAACGGGGGAGAGCAGGCAAATCACGGGTAAACAACAGTGGGGCAGCGAGGGGCACAGAAGGAAAAACGGGGGAGAGCAGGCAAATCACGGGCACAACAACAGTGGGGCAGCGAGGGGCACAGAAAGGAAAAACGGGGGGAGAGCAGGCAAATCACGGGTAAACAACAGTGGGGCAGCGAGGGGCACAGAAAGGAAAAAACGGGGGAGAGCAGGCAAATCACGGGTAAACAACAGTGGGGCAGCGAGGGGCACAGAAGGAAAAACGGGGGAGAGCAGGCAAATCACGGGCACAACAACAGTGGGGCAGCGAGGGGCACAGAAAGGAAAAAACGGGGGAGAGCAGGCAAATCACGGGTAAACAACAGTGGGGCAGCGAGGGGCACAGAAGGAAAAACGGGGGAGAGCAGGCAAATCACGGGCACAACAACAGTGGGGCAGCGAGGGGCACAGAAAGGAAAAACAGGGGGAGAGCAGACAAAATCACGGGCACAACAACAGTGGGGCAGCGAGGGTCACAGAAAGGAAAAACGGGGAGAGCAGACAAATCACGGGCACAACAACAGTGGGGCAGCGAGGGGCACAGAAAGGAAAAAACGGGGGGAGAGCAGGCAAATCACGGGTAAACAACAGTGGGGCAGCGAGGGGCACAGAAGGAAAAACGGGGGAGAGCAGGCAAATCACGGGCACAACAACAGTGGGGCAGCGAGGGGCACAGAAAGGAAAAACGGGGGGAGAGCAGGCAAATCACGGGTAAACAACAGTGGGGCAGCGAGGGGCACAGAAAGGAAAAAACGGGGGGAGAGCAGGCAAATCACGGGTAAACAACAGTGGGGCAGCGAGGGGCACAGAAGGAAAAACGGGGGGAGAGCAGGCAAATCACGGGCACAACAACAGTGGGGCAGCGAGGGGCACAGAAAGGAAAAAACGGGGGGAGAGCAGGCAAATCACGGGTAAACAACAGTGGGGCAGCGAGGGGCACAGAAAGGAAAAACGGGGGAGAGCAGGCAAATCACGGGTAAACAACAGTGGGGCAGCGAGGGGCACAGAAGGAAAACGGGGGAGAGCAGGCAAATCACGGGCACAACAACAGTGGGGCAGCGAGGGGCACAGAAAGTCAAAAACGGGGGAGAGCAGGCAAATCACGGGTAAACAACAGTGGGGCAGCGAGGGGCACAGAAGGAAAACGGGGGAGAGCAGGCAAATCACGGGCACAACAACAGTGGGGCAGCGAGGGGCACAGAAAGGAAAAGGGGAGACAAGCAGACAAAACTGGCACCGGGGCCACAAGCGGAGGGCGATCTTACCTACAGGAGCAGCGGGCAGACAGCACAGGCGGAGCTGTGTGGTGGGGGAGCGACCTACCTGGCACACACCAACAACACAACGTACACAGGCTGAGCGGTACACCAATCGCAGCAGCTTGGACATGCAGAAACAGCCCCAAGGGGGCTATATCAGTGTGGGAGGGTGACAGGCTTTACCACAGCTACCAGGGACTGCTGACTGCCACCCCTCAACAACACCTTCTGCAGCTGCCACCTGTCCACCTTAATGTCGACGACTCTGATGATATGTCCAGGTCCACTCACCGGCGAGGAGCTCCAGTTCCTGGCTTCCGAGCTCCACGCACACTGCCCAAGGCGAATACCGGCAAAAGTCATGTGTGTGTAAGACAACTACAGTGTGTGTGGGAGTGCATGTGGGGGACACACATGTCGTTCATCCGCAGCACTATGAGTCTGAGCCTGTGGGGTTCCAACATGCACCGCTTACCATGCTAACAACAGGTGGAAGGGGCATGTAGGCACTCTGGTGTTTCCCCATGCATGTCCCTCCCGAGTGGTGGTACAGGCATTTTCATGTCAGACACCCAGTGACGCAGACACTTGGCAATGCATGATTCTGGGCAGCTATTGCTTGTGTGAATGGCTGGCTGGCTCCCTGCTGGCCTTCTCAGTCTCGGCAGACCTGAGCTGCACATTGACCGCCCAATCCTAGAAGGAAACTACACTGACTGTACAGTGGGTTACATGTGTCATTATCTCACAACTGTCAGGGAATGCGCTAACTCAGCCCTGTCGATTGAACACTCCAGGCCTTGTGATAGGGATGTGTGTGAGAGATGGTGGCACTGAATGTGACCTCCATTGCGGGGTGAGCCATTCACAGGGCGAGTACGTTGAGGGCTGCGCAGTGTTGGACACAGTGGGTCCACCCACAAAGATGTGTAGCCTTGTGAGCTATGTGTCGGTCTACATGACAATGGACAGTAGATGTGGGCAGACTACACATTGCTCAAAGTGCTGGCATCCTGAATAGAATGGGATGGACAGGTACTGTGTACACACTCCCACCAGCATGCATTCACGTGTGGTGTACACATGCTGTTATGCCATGTCCCATACCGTCTTGGCTCTGTTACACGTCTCTGATCATTTAGGATGGGTCAGCATCATGCCACTGTTATTGGTGGACGTGGGTGATGCTGAGAAGAGTATGTGTGATATTCAAACCCTCATGTGTACCATCCCTGCAGTTGGACGTCCACCAGCCCAAGGCCTTGTGATGAGCCATTGCATCCAAGTTGATGCTTCTGTGTATGTGTAACCGACAGTGCAGCCAATCCCGCGAAGAGGGTGACGTCACCTGCCGGATGTGTGACCATGTTGCGGCGACTAATCGGGGGATGCTCCCTCGTATTGTCAGGTTGGCACGGCGCTGCATTTCACCACTAATGGTCTGCAATTGACAGTCACACAGCCTGTGGCGGATGCACGTTTGTAGGGGCATCAGCTGCAGGCAGGTGTACAGTACTGTGGGAGTGTGTCTTTTGCTGCGAGAGGCAGCATGTGTCCACAGCCTACCCATGTTCTGGGTAATGTGATGTTAGTTGTGTGATGCAGTGGGTTGTGAGTGTACACTGTGCTGGGTGCATCTTACATGCATATGCGATTCCTGAGGGTCAAGATGTAATTTGGGCACTCTGCATAGTCAATGCGTTCAGAGTCGTAGGCCTCAGGGACAGCCTGTAGTCAGCTGGTGTGGCACTTCACATGTATGTTTGTGGCACTGTGCATACTCTGATTTCGTCCTAAACACATGTGTGCGATGCCTCACCTCATATTCCTGATACTTACACATCCGGCACACTGTGCAACAGTAGTTGTGCTCGTGCGATGGACAGTTGTCTGGCATGGGCTCATAACCATTGTGGACTGTCATGTTGCAGTCAGTGTGTGTGGTGACACATTCTGCTCCATGCAGGTATGTCCTTGCCCTAATTATGTAGTGGTCATCCTTAACACCATCAGGAGAGTGGGTGTGTACACAGCGACGAGTGGCTATGGCCGCAGGGTGACAGTCCGGGTGTTGTTCCATATGCACAACACATGTGTCACTTATTGGCGGGTTCATTACCTGTACGCCAGCCATTACGTGTTGATTGTGGTTGCTGTATACATTTGCACAGGTATCATGCAACATGTGCACCTGGGAATGTTCTGTGCTGGCTCCCTTGCACATGTCTGTGGATTTGATGCCAAATGAGTGAGGCCACCTCGCTCTCCCTCATGTGTCATCTACCATGTGTGCTGAGGGACAGGGGACGGTCAACAGTGGTGAGGCATCGGATGGTGCAGCTGCACAGGAGCTGGCTGAGACTAATGTGACCGGCGCATTGGAGGGGGCAGACGTGTGCTGGATGACTCACAGGCCCATACGACAATTGCTGCGTCATCTGAGTACAGAGGTCATGTATCCATGTTTGCTGGCACAGGGGACGTGCACTCTAGCTCCTCTGCAGCCACGCGGAGGCCAATGCCCGCCCTCCCAACTACTTCCACTGGTGCAACACGTGTCGGCACAAGGATGACGGATAGAGTGTCTTTCACACCAGGCACAGCTGCCCCTGCGACCCCTGCTGCACTCAGTGCCGGGTCTGTTGAGCAAGTGCGGCATCTGTGCGTGGGTCAGACAGCTCTCCTCAATGACTACATTGCCCATGCCAACACCTTTCCGCAGTTGACATAGTTCATGGAGGGCCTACATTAACGCGTGGGTGGGCTACACCAGTATGTCCAATAGTTGTCCCCCCAGTCAAGGTGGTCCTTGAACTGGGCCACTGTCAGGCTGACATACCTGTCTTCCCCCACCCCCGGAAAGTGGCGCATCTGACAACAGCAGGGCACGAGTCCTGACAGAAGAGGTGGTGGCACGCAGACGTCATGACAGGTAGTGACGTCACGGAAGATGGCTTGCACCATCAGACTCATTGCCTCCCCTCGCTCACCCCACTGATGCGATTGCATCATGGGAGCACGCGCGTGTGCAGCAGCTCCAATCTCTCCCCAGAGAGGCCAAATAGTGTATGTGTGGCTCCATTCGCTCCAGTCATCGAGCTCACAGTAAAATAGGTGGGGGGACGCCGTACAGCCGCATGATACCCCGACTCGTGCCCTGGACAACAGTGACGAAGCATGGCTGTCTCCGGAGTCCGGATACACCACATGCAACACACAGTAGCTGTAGCTGCCCTAGCGGGCCATGCCGCAAACACCATCCCAGACGACATGTCGACACACCCCGGCGTGCAGTGTCATAGCATCCGCTGCCATTGGCAAGGGACCCATGGTGTGTGATATGGGCCTCCTGGTGAAGAGCCTCCGAGCCATCCACCGCCAACGGGTGTCATGAAACTCACACACTTCGCTAAAACATTAGGTTGCTTTGCCTGCACACCAGGGCTCGAGTCGGGTACCATGCGGGTGTACGGCGTCCCACCACTTATTTTGCTGTGAGCTCGGTGACTGGAGCGAATGGAGCCACACATTCACTCTTTAGCCTCTCTGGGGTGAGAATGGAGCTGCTGCTCACGCGCGTGCTCCTATGATGCAATCGAATCAGTGGGGTGAGCGAGGGGAGGCAATGGGTCTGATGGTGCAAGCCATCTTCCGTGGCGTCACTACCTGTCATGACGTCTGCGTCCCCCCACGTCTTGTTCGGGACTTGTGCCCTGCTGCACACTGAGAATGTATTGCCTGCGAGATGTGACCAGGAGCAGGGTGCCATGACCTCCCACCCACCAAGCTCCACTGCCATCCCATGCCCTGGGTAGCCTGTGCAGGTGGACGATGTAGGGGGTACACCTGAGGGCCAGGGGTGTAAATGTCTCGGCACGGGCCTGGCTGACGCACAGCAGTATCCAGCATGTCCCCAGAGGGAGGGCCAACGTCCACACCTGATGCAGCATAGGTCATGCCCGCCTGTTGTGCACACACTAGTCCACATTCATCCCCAGACAGCTGGTCTTTCCACATACCCAGAACAGTGGTAATCTACCCCGCCGGGTTCGTCCCCACACAGTCTGTATCGACATTGCATGTGTGCACCCACCCGTGCCACAGACCCACCTGTGCCAAGGAGCCTTCCCGCTTCACAAGCCACATGTGTGTATTCCACAGCTGTGCTTCTCTCTCAGGGGCGGACATCCAACTGTCCCGTAGCATGCAGACTGCACCCAGTCGGACTGGCATCCTGTTTGTATGTTAGGCACCCTCACACAACTACCTGTGCCACAGTGGTGGCTGTGCTGGCTATCGTGACTGCTATGGCAGTGTTGCTGTCCATGGCAGGGTACACTCACACACAATGCATACGTAGCTGTTCGTATCAGAACTCTGCACATCGGACTGGCCACTGTACCTGGTGTTGTACATTGTTGCCGCCTGTCTATGTATTCTGTGACTGTATGCTGTTGTTCCTGTAGTGGGTTGTGTCTGTGCAGTTGCTGTTTGCAGTTGTTACTGTGTGTGCATAGTTAAGTGAGGCACATGCCGTGAATGGTACCTCAACAATTGCAATGTCTGGTCTCACATTCCTATGTGTATGATACGTGGCTGGGACTTCACTTCTTTCAGACTCTGCTACTTGTGTGTGTGATGAAGACGTGTGTCTGTAACACGGATTGTCTGCATGTATTTGGTGGTATTTGGGTGTTAATGTGTACGTGTCATGTTTGCGTGCATGCAAAGCACAGGGTGTGTGTCTTGCCACAGGATGACAGGTAGCATGTGCAGAGTGTGCGGGTATGTGTGAGCTTACTTTCTGGCTGGCCAGCAGTGTAGGTGTATGTGTATCTTGTGATGATCATCGAGCCAGGGCACATGGCTTACTTTCAATGTGTGCATTTGGGAGGTGTAGGTGTGTGTGGTGTGTGTGGTGTGACTTTGGGGTAGTGTTGGTGTGTGTGTGTGTGCTCTGGCAATGTCGACTACACACATGTGTTACCCAGGGGCATGGTCAGTGTTTGTATCCTTGTTCGGGTCTGTTGATGTGTGCACATGTGTGTATTGTCTGTTGCACAGTGTGTGGGTGTGTCCTTGCAGTTCAGGATGACTCCTACTTGATATGTATTGGCCATTGTGGGTCTGCAGGGTGTGTGAATGTGAAGATTGTGCCTTGTTCAATTGAGCATGTATGTACATTTCGGCGGTTCGTACTCACTGTGCAGCCCTGCCCACCCACACTGATATCGTGTGTGTTTTGTCATGCATTGATGTGGCGTGCAACTGGCGTGGCTCCTATATTTGCTTGTTGAGTGTGATGTCAGACTGTGAAGGTGATTGTACACATATGTAGGACTGTGCTTTGTAGTGACCAGGCCGTCAGTGTTGATGTGATGATCTGTTGGGCCACGTCAGACTCTGACATGCCAAGGCCCACGACCTGTGGTATTTTACTGGGTCCACAGTGGCAGCAACTCATGTGCATTGACATCCAATGTCACTTGACTACATGGTAATCTCACGAGTCCCGTGTACTGCACACACTCTCATCCTCTCTCATTCGTACTTGTCTACGATCAATAATTCTCCAGAGTCAGATATTAGCTTTAAGGCATGTATTTGAGCTTACTTCCCCTGTGATGCAGGATGTGGACACTACTGGCAGCGTAATGCATGTGGAGGATATACTTAGCATGGTTACACATTCAAAAGGGGGTACAGGTAGATGTGATAAGTCGTTAATTGTGGAAATAAGGCTTCAGAGTTAAGAATGCCCTGCCCTTGCTATGCTACAGTACATTAGCTCATTACTGAGGTGCTCTACGCCTTGACACAGACAGTATTGGTTTACCCTACCAGACAGCTTGACATCATGAGCACAGTACATCTAAGTCCCATGGTACAGGTTTACGACAATAGTGACTCCGACACACCTGCGTCAGAGGTGACATCAGAGCATGAGCCTACATGCATGCAGCATACTCTCACATGTTGTTGCTATGTGGTGGCTACTGAACATGACACAATGCCCGGGGACATGTTGTGGGGTGTTGCATTTGTTGTCCATGCAAATGTCCTTGCACGGAAGTTCAGAAGAAGGTGAGATGACAGTTCTCAAGTTATTCAGCAGACAGATAAGCGTGCACTTACAGGAGCATGTGTTCAGGTGCGCGGCATGCATTTTGTAGCACTGTGGTTCGTGCAATGTTGGCCATGTGGTCACTGTACACAGGTCCCATTCCTCAGCCTCCCCGTGTTCATGCAGGGACACGGGATATGGTGATGGACAGGGTGCATGTCCCGGTAATGTCAGGTGTCATGACGGTGGAGTTGATGGTAAGGTGTTTGTTTCCGTGTGCATGGTATAGTTGTTGCACAGCTGACTGGCCACTGCGTGCGGACGGCAAGCATGGGTACGGTGTTGCACATGATTGTTCAATTGTGGGTATTGATGTGGGGACCCATGAATTGACAGGTTGTCAGGTATGCGATACCTTCCTGCAGGGCATCCCTCGCATTGGTGGTATTTGTGGTTGACATCCAATGAAGCGGATGGTGGGTTGCAACGTGTTCCTCGTAGGTTGTCCCTTGTAGTATCCTGATGGGACATGTCGGGTGACATTCGATGAAACTGTAATCCAGCATACGTTGTGCGGAGGCACACTGGTCCCATTGCAGTGTGTGTCCTATTGCAGCCACAAACGCCATGCCCCCATACACTGAACAGTTCCTGTCGTGGGCGTCCAGGGGTGAGAACAGGTGTATCAGGTCCCCAATTGGACATGCCGGGTTGGAGAGACATAAATCCACAGGCCAGTGGTACGGGCACCTCCGACAGTAGAAAACGGGGATGACGCAGCTGAACATTTCAATGCGGTAAGTTACTCGATAACTTACATTCAGCATAGCCAGATTTGCACAGCCCACTATCTGTAGCAAGCTATTGCTGTACAGCTGCATCTGTCTGGCGTAGGTGTATAGTACTGGTGCACCGTCCATTTTGCTGCAGGGTGCTGTGATGGCGTGCTCCGGCTGCCTGGGCTGTCTGCTGAGTGCAACCTCCGACGGTGCTGGGTGTTCTTGAATGGATGTTAGGCGGCAGGACTTTGTGTATGGCTTGGGAGGCGGACACAAGCCCTCATCCCACATGCTCCTATGAATGGTCAAGGCCAGTGGTGTCTGACTCCTTCCTGATTACTTGCATTTGAGCCAAAAGGAGCAGTGGTATAATTGTATTTTGTGGTTTTATCTTTCTTTCATGTTCGGCGTTATCTGCCAGTGGATGTTTGACTCAGCATGGCTATGTTTGGGTTGTGGTTGTTCCAATGGCTCCGTTCTCCTGCAGGATATGTTGCAATGTGATTTGGGTGTGGGAATGGAAGGACATTCACTGCTATCTGCTCTCCCGTGTGTGGGTGGGTCACTTCTTTCCCGATGTACATTGGGACTTGTGTGTGGGCGTCGTGATTGTGGACACCTGTTCTCAGTCAGCTGGGTTTCTCTGTTTTGGACATTGCATGGCTTGTTCTTGCGTGCAGGATGGTATAGATATTGTTTGTTGTGACTGGCGTGCCTTTTGCGGTCAATGTCCATTGTTTGTGCTGTTCTGTAGCAGCTGCTTTGTGCTTCTCCATGCTTTGCACACAGGTGTGTGTCCTCTTCCGACGTCACTTTGCTCCCCTGTTCGGCACACTTGTGTGACTACGTTTTGGCAACTGTGAGTTGTCGGTTGTGGGCATGATTGACGCAGGGGGACCACGTGACATGTGCCTTCAGGGTGGGGCTGGTGTGTTGTTGTGACCCTGCGGTGTTTGTGTGCAGCCCATGCGTGGCGCTGTCGTTGGCCTCTGCGTTGTGCGCATGTGCGTCATCGCCGGGGCGCTGCGGTGCCGTGCCTGGTACGTCAGCTCCTGGTCCGGGGTATTGGGTGCCCCGGATGTTGCGGGTAGATTATATTTTACAGGTGGGATATGTGTGGGTACAGTGTTGGATGTGTCCTGTCCCCACAGGGGTGTCTAGGGGGCCCATGTACAGTTTTTCCGCCCTTCCATTGTGTGCGGTATTTGCATGCCCTTGTTGTGTGTCTGCCTACCTGCGTCGTCGTTGCGCGTTCACTCCTAGGTGCTGCATCAGGTACAGCATTGGGATGGCCTGGAGTGCAGGATTCATGTCGGAGTAGGCCGGGTTGGTGTTTCTGTGGTCGGCGATGTGGTTTCCGCCTCCTGTTCTCGTGCGGTGTCTCTTTGCCGGTGAGGCTGTTTGGTTGTGTCATCGTAATTTGTATGCCGGGCGGTATGTCATTTCGTCGGACGGTGTGCCTCCGTTGGCTGGCGCCGCTACGTAAACGGGCGCACTTTGATGGCGGGCGGCGTCGCAGGCTTGCGGGCGGTATTTGCCTGACTTTTCACATCCTAATTTGTCGGGAGGGCGGGCAGTTGCTGGCGGACGGTAACTAGCGGTTTTTACCTCCGACGGCACAGCGGTAGTGTTTCCGCCCGCCATCGTAATGACCCCCTATATTAACTCTGGGAAGGTGCTGGACACTAAACATATATAATTTACTATTCCCACTCCAAACTATATTAACTCAGGGAAGGTGCTGGACACTAAACATATATAATTTACTATTCCCACTCCAAACTATATTAACTCTGGGAAAGTGCTGGACACTAGACATATATAATTTACTATTCCCACTCCAAACTATATTAACTCTGGGAAGGTGCTGGACACTAAACATATATAATTTACTATTCCCACTCCAAACTATATTAACTCTGGGAAAGTGCTGGACACTAAACATATATAATTTACTAATCGAACTCCAAACCACATTAAATCAGGGAAGGTGCTGGACACTAAACATATATAATTTACTATTCCCACTCCAAACTACATGAAATCAGGGAAGGTGCTGGACACTAAACATATATAATTTACTAATCGAACTCCAAACTATATTAACTCAGGGAAGGTGCTGGACACTAAACATATATAATTTACTAATCGAACTCCAAACTATATTAACTCAGGGAAGGTGCTGGACACTAAACATATATAATTTACTAATCGAACTCCAAACTATATTAACTCAGGGAAGGTGCTGGACACTAAACATATATAATTTACTATTCCCACTCCAAACTACATGAAATCAGGGAAGGTGCTGGACACTAAACATATATAATGTACTAATCGAACTCCAAACTATATTAAGTCAGGGAAAGTGCTGGACACTAAACATATATAATGTACTAATCGAACTCCAAACTATATTAACTCAGGGAAGGTGCTGGACACTAAACATATATAATTTACTAATCGAACTCCAAACTATATTAACTCAGGGAAGGTGCTGGACACTAAACATATATAATTTACTATTCCCCCTCCAAACTATATTAACTCAGGGAAGGTGCTGGACACTAAACATATATAATTTACTATTCCCCCTCCAAACTATATTAACTCAGGGAAGGTGCTGGACACTAAACATATATAATTTACTATTCCCACTCCAAACTATATAAACTCAGGGAAGGTGCTGGACACTAAACATATATAATTTACTATTCCCCTCCAAACTGTATTAACTCAGGGAAGGTGCTGGACACTAAACATATATAATTTACTATTCCCACTCCAAACTACATGAAATCAGGGAAGGTGCTGGACACTAAACATATATAATTAACTATTCCCACTCCACACTATATAAACTCTGGGAAGGTGCTGGACACTAAACATATATAATTTACTAATCGAACTCCAAACTACATTAAATCAGGGAAGGCGCTGGACACTAAACATATATAATTTACTTTTCCCACTCCAAACTACATGAAATCAGGGAAGGTGCTGGACACTAAACATATATAATTAACTATTCCCACTCCACACTATATAAACTCTGGGAAGGTGCTGGACACTAAACATATATAATTTACTAATCGAACTCCAAACTACATTAAATCAGGGAAGGCGCTGGACACTAAACATATATAATTTACTATTCCTACTCCAAACTATATTAACTCAGGGAAGGTGCTGGACACTAAACATATATAATTTACTATTCCCACTCCAAACTATATTAAGTCAGGGAAAGTGCTGGACACTAAACATATATAATTAACTATTCCCACTCCAAACTATATTAAGTCAGGGAAAGTGCTGGACACTAAACATATATAATTTACTATTCCCACTCCAAACTATATTAACTCAGGGAAGGTGCTGGACACTAAACATATATAATTTACTATTCCCCCTCCAAACTGTATTAACTCAGGGAAGGTGCTGGACACTAAACATATATAATTTACTATTCCCACTCCAAACTACATGAAATCAGGGAAGGTGCTGGACACTAAACATATATAATTAACTATTCCCACTCCACACTATATAAACTCTGGGAAGGTGCTGGACACTAAACATATATAATTTACTAATCGAACTCCAAACTACATTAAATCAGGGAAGGCGCTGGACACTAAACATATATAATTTACTTTTCCCACTCCAAACTACATGAAATCAGGGAAGGTGCTGGACACTAAACATATATAATTAACTATTCCCACTCCACACTATATAAACTCTGGGAAGGTGCTGGACACTAAACATATATAATTTACTAATCGAACTCCAAACTACATTAAATCAGGAAGCCGCTGGACACTAAACATATATAATTTACTATTCCTACTCCAAACTACATTAAATCAGGGAAGGCGCTGGACACTAAACATATATAATTTACTATTCCCACTCCAAACTATATTAACTCAGGGAAGGTGCTGGACACTAAACATATATAATTTACTATTCCCACTCCAAACTATATTAAGTCAGGGAAAGTGCTGGACACTAAACATATATAATTAACTATTCCCACTCCAAACTATATTAAGTCAGGGAAAGTGCTGGACACTAAACATATATAATTAACTATTCCCACTCCAAACTATATAAACTCTGGGAAGGTGCTGGACACTAAACATATATAATTTACTATTCCCACTCCAAACTATATTAAGTCAGGGAAAGTGCTGGACACTAAACATATATAATTTACTATTCCCACTCCAAACTATATTAAGTCAGGGAAAGTGCTGGACACTAAACATATATAATTAACTATTCCCACTCCAAACTATATAAACTCTGGGAAGGTGCTGGACACTAAACATATATAATTAACTATTCCCACTCCAAACTATATTAACTCAGGGAAGGTGCTGGACACTAAACATATATAATGTACTATTCCCACTCCAAACTATATTAAATCAGGGAAGGTGCTGGACACTAGACATATATAATTTACTATTCCCACTCCAAACTATATTAACTCAGGGAAGGTGCTGGACACTAAACATATATAGTTTACTATTCCCACTCCAAACTATATTAACTCAGGGAAGGTGCTGGACACTAAACATATATAATTTACTATTCCCACTCCAAACTATATTAACTCAGGAAAGGTGCTGGACACTAAACATATGTAATTTACTATTCCCCCTCCAAACTATATTAACTCAGGAAAGGTGCTGGACACTAAACATATGTAATTTACTATTCCCCCTCCAAACTATATTAACTCAGGAAAGGTGCTGGACACTAAACATATGTAATTTACTATTCCCCCTCCAAACTATATTAACTCTGGGAAGGTGCTGGACACTAAACATATATAATTTACTAATCGAACTCCAAACTATATTAACTCAGGGAAGGTGCTGGACACTAAACATATATAATTTACTAATCGAACTCCAAACCACATTAAATCAGGGAAGGTGCTGGACACTAAACATATATAATTTACTATTCCCACTCCAAACTATATTAACTCTGGGAAGGTGCTGGACACTAAACATATATAATTTACTTTTCCCACTCCAAACTATATTAACTCAGGGAAAGTGCTGGACACTAAACATATATAATTTACTATTCCCACTCCAAACTATATAAACTCAGGGAAAGTGCTGGACACTAAACATATATAATTTACTATTCCCACTCCAAACTATATTAACTCAGGGAAAGTGCTGGACACTAAACATATATAATTTACTATTCCCACTCCAAACTACATGAAATCAGGGAAAGTGCTGGACACTAAACATATATAATTTACTATTCCCACTCCAAACTATATTAAGTCAGGGAAAGTGCTGGACACTAAACATATATAATTTACTTTTCCCACTCCAAACTACATGAAATCAGGGAAGGTGCTGGACACTAAACATATATAGTTTACTTTTCCCACTCCAAACTATATTAACTCAGGGAAAGTGCTGGACACTAAACATATATAATTAACTATTCCCACTCCAAACTATATAAACTCTGGGAAGGTGCTGGACACTAAACATATATAATGTACTATTCCCACTCCAAACTATATTAAATCAGGGAAGGTGCTAGACACTAGACATATATAATTTACTTTTCCCACTCCAAACTACATGAAATCAGGGAAGGTGCTGGACACTAGACATATATAATTTACTTTTCCCACTCCAAACTACATGAAATCAGGGAAGGTGCTGGACACTAAACATATATAGTTTACTTTTCCCACTCCAAACTATATTAACTCAGGGAAAGTGCTGGACACTAAACATATATAATTTACTATTCCCACTCCAAACTATATTAAATCAGGGAAGGTGCTGGACACTAGACATATATAATTTACTTTTCCCACTCCAAACTATATAAACTCTGGGAAGGTGCTGGACACTAAACATATATAATGTACTATTCCCACTCCAAACTATATTAAATCAGGGAAGGTGCTGGACACTAAACATATATAGTTTACTTTTCCCACTCCAAACTATATTAACTCAGGGAAAGTGCTGGACACTAGACATATATAATTTACTTTTCCCACTCCAAACTATATAAACTCTGGGAAGGTGCTGGACACTAAACATATATAATGTACTATTCCCACTCCAAACTATATTAAATCAGGGAAGGTGCTGGACACTAAACATATATAATTTACTATTCCTACTCCAAACTACATGAAATCAGGGAAGGTGCTGGACACTAAACATATATAATTTACTATTCCCACTCCAAACTATATTAAATCAGGGAAGGTGCTGGACACTAAACATATATAATTTACTATTCCCACTCCAAACTATATTAAGTCAGGGAAAGTGCTGGACACTAAACATATATAATTAACTATTCCCACTCCAAACTATATAAACTCTGGGAAGGTGCTGGACACTAAACATATATAATGTACTATTCCCACTCCAAACTATATTAAATCAGGGAAGGTGCTGGACACTAAACATATATAATGTACTATTCCCACTCCAAACTATATTAAATCAGGGAAGGTGCTGGACACTAGACATATATAATTTACTTTTCCCACTCCAAACTACATGAAATCAGGGAAGGTGCTGGACACTAAACATATATAGTTTACTATTCCCACTCCAAACTATATTAACTCAGGGAAGGTGCTGGACACTAAACATATATAATTTACTATTCCCACTCCAAACTATATAAACTCTGGGAAGGTGCTGGACACTAAACATATATAATGTACTATTCCCACTCCAAACTACATTAACTCAGGGAAGGTGCTGGACACTAAACATATATAATGTACTATTCCCACTCCAAACTGTCTTAACTCAGGGAAGGTGCTGGACACTAAACATATATAATTTACTATTCCCACTCCAAACTATATTAAATCAGGGAAGGTGCTGGACACTAAACATATATAATTTACTATTCCCACTCCAAACTATATTAACTCAGGAAAGGTGCTGGACACTAAACATATGTAATTTACTATTCCCACTCCAAACTATATTAACTCAGGGAAAGTGCTGGACACTAAACATATATAATTTACTATTCCCACTCCAAACTATATTAACTCAGGGAAAGTGCTGGACACTAAACATATATAATTTACTATTCCCACTCCAAACTACATTAACTCAGGGAAAGTGCTGGACACTAAACATATATAATTTACTATTCCCACTCAAAACTATATAAAATCAGGGAAGGTGCTGGACACTAAACCTATTTAATTTACTATTCCCAGTCCAAACTATATTAACTCAGGGAAGGTGCTGGTCACTAAACCTATTTAATTTACTATTCCCACTCCAAACTACATTAACTCAGGGAAAGTGCTGGACACTAAACATATATAATTTACTATTCCCACTCCAAACTATATAAACTCAGGGAAAGTGCTGGACACTAAACATATATAATTTACTATTCCCACTCCAAACTATATTAACTCAGGGAAAGTGCTGGACACTAAACATATATAATTTACTATTCCCACTCCAAACTATATTAACTCAGGGAAGGTGCTGGACACTAGACATATATAATTTACTATTCCCACTCCAAACTATATAAAATCAGGGAAGGTGCTGGACACTAAACATATATAATTAACTATTCCCACTCCAAACTATATTAACTCAGGGAAAGTGCTGGACACTAAACATATATAATTAACTATTCCCACTCCAAACTATATTAACTCAGGGAAGGTGCTGGACACTAAACATATATAATTTACTATTCCCACTCCAAACTATATTAACTCAGGGAAAGTGCTGGACACTAAACATATATAATTTACTATTCCCACTCCAAACTATATTAACTCAGGGAAAGTGCTGGACACTAAACATATATAATTTACTATTCCCACTCCAAACTATATTAACTCAGGGAAAGTGCTGGACACTAAACATATATAATTTACTATTCCCACTCCAAACTATATTAACTCAGGGAAGGTGCTGGACACTAAACATATATAATTAACTATTCCCACTCCAAACTATATTAACTCAGGGAAGGTGCTGGACACTAAACATATATAATTAACTATTCCCACTCCAAACTACATGAAATCAGGGAAGGTGCTGGACACTAAACATATATAATTTACTATTCCCACTCCAAACTATATTAACTCAGGGAAGGTGCTGGACACTAAACATATATAATTTACTATTCTCACTCCAAACTATATTAACTCAGGGAAGGTGCTGGACACTAAACATATATAATTAACTATTCCCACTCCAAACTACATGAAATCAGGGAAGGTGCTGGACACTAAACATATATAATTTACTATTCCCACTCCACACTATATTAACTCTGGGAAGGTGCTGGACACTAAACATATATAATTTACTATTCCCACTCCACACTATATTAACTCAGGGAAGGTGCTGGACACTAAACATATATAATTAACTATTCCCACTCCAAACTATATTAACTCAGGGAAGGTGCTGGACACTAAACATATATAATTTACTATTCCCACTCCAAACTATATTAACTCTGGGAAGGTGCTGGACACTAAACATATATAATTAACTATTCCCACTCCAAACTATATTAACTCAGGGAAGGTGCTGGACACTAAACATATATAGTTTACTATTCCCACTCCAAACTATATTAACTCAGGGAAGGTGCTGGACACTAAACATATATAATTTACTATTCCCACTCCAAACTACATTAACTCAGGGAAAGTGCTGGACACTAAACATATATAATTTACTATTCCCACTCCAAACTATATAAACTCAGGGAAAGTGCTGGACACTAAACATATATAATTTACTATTCCCACTCCAAACTATATTAACTCAGGGAAAGTGCTGGACACTAAACATATATAATTTACTATTCCCACTCCAAACTATATTAACTCAGGGAAAGTGCTGGACACTAAACATATATAATTTACTATTCCCACTCCAAACTATATTAACTCAGGGAAAGTGCTGGACACTAAACATATATAATTTACTATTCCCACTCCAAACTATATTAACTCAGGGAAAGTGCTGGACACTAAACATATATAATTTACTATTCCCACTCCAAACTATATTAACTCAGGGAAAGTGCTGGACACTAAACATATATAATTTACTATTCCCACTCCAAACTATATTAACTCAGGGAAGGTGCTGGACACTAAACATATATAATTAACTATTCCCACTCCAAACTATATTAACTCAGGGAAGGTGCTGGACACTAAACATATATAATTAACTATTCCCACTCCAAACTACATGAAATCAGGGAAGGTGCTGGACACTAAACATATATAATTTACTATTCCCACTCCAAACTATATTAACTCAGGGAAGGTGCTGGACACTAAACATATATAATTTACTATTCTCACTCCAAACTATATTAACTCAGGGAAGGTGCTGGACACTAAACATATATAATTAACTATTCCCACTCCAAACTACATGAAATCAGGGAAGGTGCTGGACACTAAACATATATAATTTACTATTCCCACTCCACACTATATTAACTCTGGGAAGGTGCTGGACACTAAACATATATAATTTACTATTCCCACTCCACACTATATTAACTCAGGGAAGGTGCTGGACACTAAACATATATAATTAACTATTCCCACTCCAAACTATATTAACTCAGGGAAGGTGCTGGACACTAAACATATATAATTTACTATTCCCACTCCAAACTATATTAACTCAGGGAAGGTGCTGGACACTAAACATATATAATTAACTATTCCCACTCCAAACTATATTAACTCAGGGAAGGTGCTGGACACTAAACATATATAATTTACTATTCCCACTCCAAACTATATTAACTCTGGGAAGGTGCTGGACACTAAACATATATAATTTACTATTCCCACTCCAAACTATATTAACTCAGGGAAGGTGCTGGACACTAAACATATATAATTAACTATTCCCACTCCAAACTATATTAACTCTGGGAAGGTGCTGGACACTAAACATATATAATTTACTATTCCCACTCCAAACTATATTAACTCTGGGAAGGTGCTGGACACTAAACATATATAATTTACTATTCCCACTCCAAACTATATTAACTCAGGGAAGGTGCTGGACACTAAACATATATAATTTACTATTCCCACTCCAAACTATATTAACTCAGGGAAGGTGCTGGACACTAAACATATATAATTAACTATTCCCACTCCAAACTATATTAACTCAGGGAAGGTGCTGGACACTAAACATATATAATTTACTATTCCCACTCCAAACTATATAAACTCTGGGAAGGTGCTGGACACTAAACATATATAATTTACTATTCTCACTCCAAACTATATAAACTCAGGGAAGGTGCTGGACACTAAACATATATAATTTACTATTCCCACTCCAAACTATATTAACTCTGGGAAGGTGCTGGACACTAGACATATATAATTTACTTTTCCCACTCCAAACTACATGAAATCAGGGAAGGTGCTGGACACTAAACATATATAATTTACTATTCCCACTCCAAACTATATTAAGTCAGGGAAAGTGCTGGACACTAAACATATATAATTTACTATTCCCACTCCAAACTATATAAACTCAGGGAAAGTGCTGGACACTAAACATATATAATTTACTATTCCCACTCCAAACTATATTAACTCAGGGAAAGTGCTGGACACTAAACATATATAATTTACTATTCCCACTCCAAACTATATAAACTCAGGGAAGGTGCTGGACACTAAACATATATAATTAACTATTCCCACTCCAAACTATATTAACTCAGGGAAGGTGCTGGACACTAAACATATATAATTTACTATTCTCACTCCAAACTATATTAACTCAGGGAAGGTGCTGGACACTAAACATATATAATTTACTATTCTCACTCCAAACTACATGAAATCAGGGAAGGTGCTGGACACTAAACATATATAATTTACTTTTCCCACTCCAAACTGTATTAACTCAGGGAAGGTGCTGGACACTAAACATATATAATTTACTATTCCCACTCCAAACTATATTAACTCAGGGAAGGTGCTGGACACTAAACATATATAATTTACTATTCTCACTCCAAACTATATTAACTCAGGGAAGGTGCTGGACACTAAACATATATAATTTACTATTCCCACTCCAAACTGTATTAACTCAAGGAAGGTGCTGGACACTAAACATATATAATTTACTATTCTCACTCCAAACTATATTAACTCAGGGAAGGTGCTGGACACTAAACATATATAATTTACTATTCCCACTCCAAACTATATAAACTCAGGGAAGGTGCTGGACACTAAACATATATAATTTACTATTCCCACTCCAAACTATATTAACTCAGGGAAGGTGCTGGACACTAAACATATATAATTAACTATTCCCACTCCAAACTACATGAAATCAGGGAAGGTGCTGGACACTAAACATATATAATTAACTATTCCCACTCCAAACTATATTAACTCAGGGAAAGTGCTGGACACTAAACATATATAATTTACTATTCTCACTCCAAACTATATTAACTCAGGGAAGGTGCTGGACACTAAACATATATAATTAACTATTCCCACTCCAAACTATATAAACTCAGGGAAAGTGCTGGACACTAAACATATATAATTTACTATTCCCACTCCAAACTATATAAACTCAGGGAAAGTGCTGGACACTAAACATATATAATTTACTATTCCCACTCCAAACTACATTAACTCAGGGAAGGTGCTGGACACTAAACATATATAATGTACTATTCCCACTCCAAACTGTCTTAACTCAGGGAAGGTGCTGGACACTAAACATATGTAATTTACTATTCCCACTCCAAACTACATTAACTCAGGGAAGGTGCTGGACACTAAACATATATAATTAACTATTCCCACTCCAAACTATATAAACTCTGGGAAGGTGCTGGACACTAAACATATATAATTTACTATTCCCACTCCACACTATATTAACTAAAGGAAAGTGCTGGACACTAAACATATATAATTTACTATTCCCACTCCAAACTATATTAACTCAGGGAAAGTGCTGGACACTAAAGATATATAATTAACTATTCCCACTCCAAACTACATGAAATCAGGGAAGGTGCTGGACACTAAACATATATAATTAACTATTCCCACTCCAAACTATATAAACTCAGGGAAGGTGCTGGACACTAAACATATATAATTTACTATTCCCACTCCAAACTGTCTTAACTCAGGGAAGGTGCTGGACACTAAACATATATAATTTACTATTCCCACTCCAAACTATATTAACTCAGGGAAAGTGCTGGACACTAAAGATATATAATTAACTATTCCCACTCCAAACTATATAAACTCAGGGAAAGTGCTGGACACTAAACATATATAATTTACTATTCCCACTCCAAACTATATTAAGTCAGGGAAAGTGCTGGACACTAAAGATATATAATTAACTATTCCCACTCCAAACTACATGAAATCAGGGAAAGTGCTGGACACTAAACATATATAATTTACTATTCCCACTCCAAACTATATTAACTCAGGGAAAGTGCTGGACACTAAAGATATATAATTTACTATTCCCACTCCAATTAATAATAAATCAGGGAAGGTGCTGGACACTAAAGATATATAATTAACTATTCCCACTCCAAACTACATGAAATCAGGGAAGGTGCTGGACACTAAACATATATAATTTACTATTCCCACTCCAAACTATATAAACTCAGGGAAGGTGCTGGACACTAAACATATATAATTTACTATTCCCACTCCAAACTATATTAACTCAGGGAAAGTGCTGGACACTAAACATATATAATTTACTATTCCCACTCCAAACTATATTAACTCAGGGAAAGTGCTGGACACTAAACATATATAATTTACTATTCCCCCTCCAAACTATATTAACTCAGGGAAAGTGCTGGACACTAAAGATATATAATTTACTATTCCCACTCCAATTAATAATAAATCAGGGAAGGTGCTGGACACTAAAGATATATAATTAACTATTCCCACTCCAAACTACATGAAATCAGGGAAGGTGCTGGACACTAAACATATATAATTTACTATTCCCACTCCAAACTATATAAACTCAGGGAAGGTGCTGGACACTAAACATATATAATTTACTATTCCCACTCCAAACTATATAAACTCAGGGAAGGTGCTGGACACTAAACATATATAATTTACTATTCCCACTCCACACTATATTAACTCAGGGAAGGTGCTGGACACTAAACATATATAATTTACTATTCCCACTCCAAACTATATTAACTCAGGGAAGGTGCTGGACACTAAACATATATAGTTTACTATTCCCACTCCAAACTATATTAAGTCAGTGAAGGTGCTGGACACTAAACATATATAATTTACTATTCCCACTCCAAACTATATTAAGTCAGTGAAGGTGCTGGACACTAAAGATATATAATTTAATATTCCCAATTAAAATTTCTTAAATTCTCAATAAGTGTTACTCAGTATTAACTGAATAAATATTATTCTTAAATATTAAAAATTTATAAAACCTATTTTTTAAATACGGTACCAATTGTTAAAAAAATATTTTTAATAATTACAAAAAATGTAAACTATTTTTCTTAATTTATTAATATAATTTTTTTTTTTTTAATTTTAAATGTATTATTTTTTAAAAAAAATATTCTAAACAAATTTAAATACATAATTCAGTAACAAAATAAAATAACTCTTATGTTTAAAAAATGAACAATTGCAAAAATACTAAATAAAAATGTAAATATTTTTTTCTTTATTTTAAAACTTTTATGAAAATTATCCCCTATTAACACTACATCTCAATCTGATAATATTTATTTTAAATTCTAAATAAAAAAAATTACAATTTGTAATTTTGTTTTAAATTTGAAAAAAACACTCCCCACCTTAATTACCTATAAACACAACATCCCACTACTAAATTAAAAACAAATTGTTTTTAATATTATTTTTTATTTTTTCAACTTTTTATAACATTCCCCACCCTTATCCCCTATAAGCCCAACATCCCGCTCCTAAAAATTAATTTTTTTAATTTTACATTTTTTAAATTTATTTCACAAATTTTTTAAAACACTCCCCACCCTTATCCCCTATAAACCCAACATCCCGCTCCTAAAAATTAATTACAAATTAATTTTTAAAATTTTAAATTTTTTAAATGTATTATACCAATTTTTTAAAACACTCCCCACCCTTATCCCCAATAAACCCAACATCCCACTCCTAAATTTTTTTTTACTTTTATTATAACATTTTTAAAATTTATTTTACACATTTTCAAAACACTCCCCACCCATATCCCCTATAAACCCAACATCCCGCTCCTAAAAATAATATTACAATTCAAAATTTTTATAACATAAATTAACTACTATTAAAACATTAACAAACATATAACATAATAAAAAAAGTAAAACAATATATTTGCATGACGATATTTTAACAAACGACATTTCTCACAACAATATTTTTAACAACGCACTAAATCGATATAATGAACATCGATATATTAAACATCGATATTTATTACTATCAATATTTGAAACTCGATAAAATTACACTTCGATATTAAAAAATTGACATTATGTCCACTTACTGTAGCTCACAAAGGCGGCAAGCCTTTGAAGCTTCCCCTTCGTGGACCCTGCCATCCTGGGGGAGGAGGCTTGGCACCTCGTCCCAGGATGTGCTTTGTTTCAAGACCCCGAGAGCGGCAGGCTCTTGACTCAGGGGTCCAGAAACATGTCTGGTGGTGGCTGCTGGCGAGCAGCCACTCAGCCAGGACACTAGAGTTAGGTTGTGTGTCAGGGGGCATCTCTAAGCTGCCCTCTGAGTGCATTTTTCATTAAATCCCACACTGGCATCAGTGTGGGTTTAATGTGCTGAGAAGTTTGATACCAAACTTCCCAGTTTTCAGTAAAGCCATTATGGTACTGTGGCGTTCGTAATGACAAACTCCCAGCACCATATACTCTTAATGGCATTACTGCACTTACAATGTCTAAGAATTGGCTTAGACACTGTAGGGGTATGGGCTCATGCACCTGTACCCTCACCACTGGTATAGTGCACCCAGCTAGAGGGGTGGCTGATCTATGCCAGAGCAGTGGGTTGTAGGGATGGCATACAGGGATGTGTGCCATGTCGACTCTTCACTTTGTTCTGCACCAAAACACGCAGCCTGCAATGGCAGTGTGTGTGAGTGTCAGGGTACAGGGTCTCTAAGGGTGGCACAATAAGTGCTGCAGCCCTTAGAGGCCTTCCCTGGTCACAGTGCCCTTGGTATCTAGGGTACCTTTTACAAGGGACTGACCTGTGGCCAGAGAGTTGCCAATTGGTGTTTGCAACAGTACAGTTTGGGGAAAGAACATAGGCCCTGGGTATCTGGTTGTCAGGAACCCAGGGCACACTTAGTCAAAGTACATCAACATTAGGCAAAAAGTGTGGGGGGGGAGCAACCATACAAAAAAGGGGCGCTTTCCTACACTGCCTGGAGAGCATAGAAAAGGCAGCCCCAGAAGATAGGCAAGATGGCCCAGTGGATGGACGACATTCTAGGCAAGGCACTGGAGAAGGTACAGAATGAAAAATATCCCACCCAAGGAACAGATGGACAGGGAGCAGGTGCTGGCAATAGCAGAAGTACAACACCGCCCCACAATCGCCAGACAGGCACTCCACGGAGGCTTCCCCGGCACATAGCTCTGGATATGTTCATGTAGACTTAGCTCTGGCAGACATGGTACTACAGCCTGCAGGTCAGTTGCTTGATGCTCTTGGCAACAGAGGGGATGTGGGGGAACTTTGAACATATGACTAGTCCTTTTAATGCATAACTATGCCATACAGGTAACCAAGATCCGAGAGGGTAACTAATTTACTGCTGGGGCGGTCCCTGAAGACCATGTCCCCCACATTTCACCCCCCATAAGGGAGAATTACAGACAGATGCACTACAGTGCACATGGATGAACACCCGTTGGTGTGTCAACCTGAAAGGAGTGTTTTGTTGGGGCTTGTTGTTATATCAAAAAACAGGGGGAGGTAAGAGGAAAAAGGCCCGTCCTCCTACTGATCAGGTTCCAACAAACAAAAGAAGGCCTGTCCGTTCTGACGTGAACTGGTCCTCCACAGGATAATGAGAAAAAACCTTTTGATTTTCTTAGATAACCCTCATCCACCAGGGTTGCCCCTTGGTGGCATGCTTCATCATCGGGTTCTCCCCGTTCCGCTGTGGAACGGGGTGTGCTGCGACCCACGGGGAGCACTGAATAGTATATTATGATGATGGAAGTAAATAGGAAGGGTCTTGTGTAGAAGGTTAAACATACCTGCCTAGTAGGTTGGTGAATCCTTTAATCTATCCTCTAGGCCGTATGATTAAAAAATGGGGAGAAAGTGGGAAGTCTAGATGGTAATGTACCTGCCTTCCTATGGGTCTACATGTTTCAGGCAAATCCCCATAGCTTTTCATCAGGACCAAGGAATTAAATCCCTGATTCCACCCCTAAGGCAGTGCTCATATATAATTCAAGCACACATACTGCGGGCTAAATAGTAAATATGGATTGATTGCACCCGTTTAACCTAGGTAAATCCCCCGGGGCCCAGATATTTATTTTGATCCGGGGCCCGCGGTTTATTACACAGAGGTGCCGCGTTGGTGTTAGTGTGACTACAAGCGTACCTTGCCACCGGAAGACCCATGAGACAAAACTTGGGCCACTTATGTGCATTAAGCAGTAATACCAAGTAGCAGCCGCGATCCGTGCAGGTAACGGGTTGGGGGGGATTTTGAGGGACGATGCAAAGGGAAAATTAAATAAATAATTAATTTTCCCTCTGTATCGTCCCTCGAAATCCCCCCCAACGCGGCCCCACCGGTGTTACCTACACGGACCGCGGCTGCCAAGTAGGTATTAAGCATCAAAACAGTTGCGATCAATCCATGTGCAACTGCGTGGAGGCTTCTTTAAGGAACTCCAATCTTTATGGATCGCGCTTATATGGGGTCCGGGTAGGCGCAGAGTCACAATCTCTAAAGTGTACACCCCACTGGATGCTGGTGGACTTGGAGCCCCAAATTACTGTCATTACTACCTGGCAGCACAGCTACAATGGCGAATGCAGTGGCTGGGCGATGATATCTGGCAGGAGCTGGTTCTCACCCACCACCTCGGCGGATTCTATGCTAGAGTGGCTGCTCGGCTACACTCAGGTGGTGCCTATGACTGGGTGGAACGCCCTGATGTAGGTGGCTGCATGGTGTTGGAAGAGGGGTGCGAAAGGTACCACAGGACTAACCCCATATGCCCCTAACCTTCCCCTGTGGGCAGCAACGGGCTGCAGGGAGTTGCACAACCTACACAATGTCCAATCCTGGGTGGAGGCTGGGCTCCATAAATTGTGCGACTTATTTAAGGACGGACTTTTGCGTCCATTAAAGGATCGACGGTCAGTGTAAGGGATCTCTCCCGGTAGCTCCCTCTTGTACTTTGCCATAGCATGCCAATTAACAGTTCTCTGGAACAAAACACAGGCCATGTCAGATACTTTTAGGGTCCTCCAGGCTCTATTAACACACAAGGTAGGGCTAAGGGTTGGTGACGTGTCTTCAAAGTTCTGTGCAGAAGTCAGAGAAACCGGATTTGACCACACTAAAGAGGAAATAGAAAGGAGACTTGGGACATATTTGCCCCCCAGCACGCCTCACATGGATGTACCAGTTTCCCGCAGTTGCCCCAGGTGTGCAGAAATGAACATGAATTTCTACTACATGGTGTTGCTTTGTCTTCAAATGACGGGATATTGGGCTGAGGTGGCAACTGATTTATCTGAGGTAATGGACAAACAGATCATAGCAGATCCGACACATTATCTGTTGGGGCTTGTGAAGCACGAAACCACGAAAAACATGCATAGGTTTCTCAACTTTGCTTCAGTACTAGTGAAGCGCCATTCGGCTATTGCTTGGAAATCTCCTCTGCCTGCCAGATGGCTCCAAGATGTAAGGAGGGGAATACTTGCAGAACTTGGCATGAGACCCCAAACGAAACTCTACAGCAGCACTACACTGGGAGGGGTTCCTAAGGGAGGTGGAAGCCAAAACTGACGAGAGACCCCTGGAATAGGACCGCCCACCTTTCTGTGCCACTCTATTATACACTTCAGGCCCCTTACACTACTGATTCTGACCGCGCCTCTAAACGTGATCCTCTTGTACGTGTTGTTACATCCCTAACATATGATAGGGCAATGGTCACCTGTGAGTGGATTCCTCTTCTACGCTCTGCCATTATCATGCTGACTCCGACGCACCTCGACCAACCTACCAAATGCGTGTTCTAGTTTTGGTTTGATAGACAGTTTTCTTTCTCTTTACCAGTGTTTTCTTTGAACTGTGGAACAAAGACTGCAAGTTACACTGTAGCACAATTGAGATACCTGTTATGTTGTTGCAAAAATTAATAAAGAAATACTGGAAAAAAAACGATACTGTTGAATGTCTTTTCACCGTGACACAGACAGAAGGGGAGGAGCCTCAATCCACAGCATTTGGTATTCAGCAAGGGTGGACGGCAGAAGAGCGGGCAGCTGGCTCGCTGAGGCCCGTCGGCTTGCGGAAGCTGCTACGAGAAACAGGTCGGTGAATTGGTGATCCGGGGAGGAGCCGGCACTGCAGATTGGCAAACTTGGCCGGTTCAGGGTTGAGGGCTGCACTCGCGTAAGCGGCTGGCTTAGGTGCCGGTGCAGTTTGCACCCTCAGTTCTCTGCCGTCATGAGGCCATCGAAGGTGCACCCATGCAGTATTGCCTATCATAGAGAGGCCTCAGACAAAGCGTCCCATTACTCGATACTTCCTAATCATTACTCGCTTTACCACGCAGTAAGCTCACCTGCCATCATCTCCTTATCTTGCAGAGCTGGCAGGCGGCATCAGCCTTCACAAGCTCCCATTTGAGAAGCAGGCTAAGGAGAGCTCGGAGGAGGAGGGCATTGGGAAGATGGTACTGACCAGTCCTCTTTGAACCTTCTCGAAGAGAGCTTATTGTCTATATTTATTGAAACATGTTGGTTTGGTGCCACCAGGCGAGGGTTGGATGAGGCCTTTGGGACCGCTACAGTTTTTGGCTTTGTTTTTGTGCACAAGAGAACTGCAGCATCGCACCATTATATATCAAACTTCCACTATGGAGCACCCAGTGTCTCCCGTAGCCTCCCAGAAGGTTTCAAGAACTGTCTCCACCCCAAAGAGGAGAACTATTCCAGATTTCTTCTCATCCTTGGAAATTAGAAATCATAAGAAACCAAGGATAGACTCCAGTGTCTTAGCCTCAGATCCGGCTCCTGAAAGTGATAATGTCAGAATACATGACTTAAAATCTTCATCTCGCTTAAGGGAAACTATGGGGGAAAAGGATGTGTTGGATAGCTCTTTTATGAAATCTCCCCTCTCGAATGTGAATACATTATTGAGGTCAAGGACCACCTCTTTCCCACTTTTCAATGATATTAATGACATTAATGATTCGCGTGGATTTTCCGACCAATTGGGGGCACAATTAAAATGTGACGTTCTTGATAAATTTGATCTTTGTATGGAGGGCTCTCTATCCTCGGATCGACTCTGTATGAAGTACGCATCAATCCTGGAACGCAGGAATTCCTTTTCTCAACCTGGTGACAATATGCCGCAGCCTTAGGTACTGGATCCTCCAATTTCTAGTGTGACTTCGATCCACTCGGTTTTATCCTCACTGCTGAAATTAACAAGTAACAAATTGTTCAAGATTGTTCTTTGTCAATGCTCACATCAATTCTGAAAGCACTTACGGATTATTCGTTAAGTGTTTGCAAATCTAATTCTGATGTTCTCTTGACTTCTGCGGACTGCTTGCCTCCTTTTAATAGGTCAGTTTTAGAGGGAAAGCCATCTTCCGCTAGCGTAAGACCTTCTGTTTCTGAAAATAGCCCAGTGACAATTGTAATCTCGGGTTCTAGTCATCATGATAATTCCGAATGTAAGGTTTCCTTGTCCCCTGTTAAGAGCTCTTGGCCTGAGAAAATGGGTGACTTGAATTCTAATGTAAACTCTTCGTATGGGCTGGGGTTGATGCAGTCTAATTTAAACAATGAAACAGATGCTATTGTTCATGCAGTCAGTGGAAGGTATGATAAAAAGAATGATTGTTTTGATAATGCATTAATAGCTGTAGCATCTAACTGTCAGGCAAAGGGGAACAAGTTAAACTACGTTGAATAAAAAACGAAACCAGGGAAGGAAATTAGGTTTACCAGCCTCCCGGAATCAGTTATGTGGGGGAAAGGAGGACTTCCACTCAAGAAGTTTCCATGAGACATCTTTACAGGACAGTATTCCTTTGATGGCAGATACAACATACAATAAGGTGTTGCCTTCTCATTGTGTGAACTTGGTAGGAGATGGCAGGGAGAATATTGGTGCTGAGGGCAAACCTCAGCATTACTGTGGCTAGCGCAGGGGAAATTTTGTTCTCAATCCAAATGCTGTCACGTTTAAGGAGGTTTAAGGAAAGGCGAGTTAACGATCTCGCAAGAAGTATTGGCCTTCAGCATCCACTCACATATTCTAACATGTATTGAATTGTTTCCAACACCTAATTGCCACTCATACTTGAATTGTGAGGCTGTACTAAAATCCTTTTTAGGTCGAGCCTCGAGTAGCGCGCAAGCGCTGCTCTGGCGAGACTTTATGTAAGGGGGTTTCAGAAGCTGACCACACGCTCGTGCGTCGTGGCCTTTTTCGGGCGGTTACGCGCGAGCAAAAGGCCATGGTGCACGAGCGTGTGGTCAGCTCTGCATGCTGCCGCGCTCGCCCCCGCTCCTCTCTCACGCTGCCGACGGCTTTCCGGCATGGCTCATTAAGCGCTCGCGGCACCCTAACAGCACGCAATCACTTTCGCGCGCACCACTCGCGGCACGCTTGTTAAGAATTTCATGTCAGAGTTACAACAGAAATCATTATTTTTACACAGTTTTATATCGAGTGTGACAGCGTGAATATAAATCATAGGGAGAAACATGTATATGATGCTTCGTATTATCAAACGTTCCCCAAGCGCTTTCAAGCGGTCATTGACGGATTATTAGCTCATCTATAAACAAATAAATAGATGACGTCCCACCGTGCAGACCGGAGAATCTAGACATCGGGACGTACACACACACTCCCCTCCCGTGGGCCTTGGCTCTACCCACATGTCTGGGCTCTGCCTCCTCGGTGCTCTGCCCCTCTCCTCGCTCCCCTCCCATTGCCCCTCCCTCCTCTCAGCCCACCCCCTTCCCCTGCCTGGGGGGCTCAGGTTGGCATGCCAATCAGCGCCCGAAGCCTGAACAGGCTTCCCTCCAGTGGACAGGTTGTAAAGGCCGGGCCGCTCACCATGCGGCCTCTCATTGAACTGGTGCTGGGCGCTGCTGCTGCTGGCGCGCGCGCTGCTCCGAGCCCGGACCATGCCCGGGGGTGCCCGCCTCCTGACCCCACTGCTGCTTCTGTCGCTCTGGCCGCTGCCGCTGCACCTTAAGGTAAGGCTGGACTCTGCCCCTCGACTCGCTGGCTCTCCTTGGGCGGGCAATAGCGGCGGCCTGGCCTGGGTGAATATGGGGGATTTCGGGACAAGGCGGGAACCTATGAAAGGCCGGTAGGGCTGGGGTCAGTGCGTCATATATGGCGCGGTACTTCAGCCCTAACTACCAGCTCATTCTGGCTGCCCAGAAATCACAACACAATGCATGCCGAATTTTATTGGGCATACTACTTTTATTTGGGAATCTAAACCTTAATAAACGCCCCATTGCGTACCTGCTGATTATGCGCAATGTGTACACACACACAGAGCGAGAGAGAGAAAGAGCACTCCCCTGAAGCACTCACCTGGCGAACTCCATACTTTATTTGCGTTTTTTTATGAAAAATTCCCATCCCAGAATTAAGGTGCACAAGTTCAGTTACGCCTTTAAATCTCACTAAAGGACGCTGGTTCATCTCAATGAAGGATGTGTCTGGGCCTCACTCGGGGACCTTTGCCCTGCCCCCCCCACCTCCCCGAGAGGAACTTCCATATTCCCTCAGCTGGGAGTTTTTGCATCTCATGAAAGGAACGTGCATATCCCACCGAGAGGGGCGTGTACATTCTATTGAAGTGAGCTTGCACATCCCACCTTATTCATCCTCCTGAAGGGAGTTGGTGCATCACTAGGTCATTTATGCATCCCTCTGAGGGGAGATTTCGTATCCCACTGACAGGAGCTTGCATATCTCATTGACAGTAGTTTGTGCATCTGACTGAGATGAACTTACACATCCCACGGGGCATGTTTTCACATCCTAATATGGGATGCATGCCCACCCTACTGAGGGGACCTTGCACATGACACTGAGTGGAGCTTGCACATCCCATTGGCACTGAGGTAAGGTTGCGCATCCCACCAGTTGGACCTTTTGAACATTTCTTAATCACCCTTCTGAGTGAAGTCTGCACATCACTTAAGGGGGTTGTGAAATCTGGCTGAGGAAGCTTGCACATCCTAATAAAGGAAGCTTTTGCATTCCACTGAGAGGAGCGTGGAAATCCTACTGAGGTAGCTGACGCATACCATTTATGGAAGCTTATGCTTCCCAGTGAGGTGATATTTTTCATTACTCATAGGCACCAAAGGTAGCCTGCACAACCAACTGAGGTTAGCTTACACATCCCTCTGATAGGAACGTTCAAATGAGGTGAGCTTACACATCCCTCTGATAGGACCTTGAACGTTCAACTGAAGGGAGCTTGTTTTATGTGTAAGGAGCACCTCTTTCTGAGAAGTAAAAATGTTTAAACTTACAACGCCGCTCCAGGATTTGTCGCCTCACATATTGGTGCGGCCCCAGTGCTGCCTGATCTAAGACAAAAAGGCCAGGCCTGCATTTTCGTTTTATAAATACATTTTATAATCACCCCCTCCTTCAGTGATGGCCGGGCCTGCGCTTAACTCCCTGAGCCTCATGGAAGAGAACAACCTTTTGAAAGGGGAATAAAGACTGCAGGGTGGGCGAATCGATCTATATGAAATGCGTGGTGAGCCTTTGCCATGGTGGCAGGGCGAACATGATTCCAAAGTCAGCTCTCAAGCTGAGATGGAAGAGATATTAATGACGCTGTGTAGTAATTGTATAGCTCTTCAATCCCTGGCGGCACAGAACCCAGGATAATGTGCTGCTTGGCTAAACACTTATAAGATCCAAAAGGCGAGACCTATTGGCTATGCCAATGCTTGTTAATATAGGAACTTAGGCTTATTTCCTCTCGGGATATTGCTTTGATTGACTTAAAACCTTTTGTCAAAGAGGTCCAGAATTTGCATGAACCCATTGTACACTTTCATTCAGAATTAATTTTAATTTCTTCCTTAGTATTGAAACCGTGTGCTCTTTTATAAAATGGGCATAGACGTTTTTACTGTTTTTGGGATTGATGTGAACAATGAGCCGTGTGCTTCTCCGACTCCCAATTACTTGCAATTTTTTTCTAATTCTTCCTTTCAGATTACTTCACATGGGAACTTAAAGTCCTTCGGCCAATTTGACAGTTGTTAAATTGAATATCTGTTGTATTTACTGCATATGCTGTCACGAAGCCTTGTTAGATTCTTCCATGTCATAGGAGCTGTGTACATTCTCAGAATGTTGATGTTTAAGAGTTGGAATTGTGAATGTCAGTTACTGCTGGACCTGGTGATGTATGGACCTGCCATCTGTGTAGTCTCTGGAAATAAACCGTTTAAACTACAATGAATTTGAGTCAATTACTACAAATTTATGGCGACGATTTGACTACACAGCAGAACCCTCAGCGTGATCCAACCTCAAGCACGCCTCAACACGCTTTAGCTTCTCAGCACGCCATGAACTTCCAATCGCAACAGCCTTCATCTCTTCTCTAAGTTTTACAGCTGTTTGCTCCTACCTTGGTTCATATTCGTTCCGGCACTGGAGTTGTTTCCCCGTGTGGATGTGCGTGGATCCGTCTCATCCTGGAAGCTGCATCGCACCGGTGCTCGACCGGATCGCAGCGAGGCCCTGACAAAATTTCGAGGAAGTCACTGCTGCCAATGTCCTTTTGAGGTTTCCTCCTCTTTCTGGCAAGCGCGATGCCCTGGGGTCAACGTCCCCAATTCTAGACATCAATTTCGGCATTTTATAGGAATTTGCCACTTCAACTCGCGCCTGGAGTTTCGTCTCGTGCCAGAGACGGTCTCACGCGCAAAGCTACGCACACTCCTCAGTAAACGCCCTCAGCGTCCATAGTTACCATCACCACCAGCTCGTCTTCACTCGGCAAGCGTTACCATAGCAACTCTACCTATTGGTCATGCTTCCATACCAGCCGTGAGTATCGCGAGTCTCGGTGATTCGCACACCTCTTTTCACATACCTCTTGGATTGTTGTTAACAACTTTAAACGTGGATCTCAGTGATTCACACACTTTAACAGTGCTATTCATCGATTTGTATCACTATCCACAAATCAGTGATTCACACACTTAAAACCTTCGTGATTTCACATAACATTTAATTTACTATATAACACAAATTTATTTGTATACTTGTTGACTGCAAATTTCCATTTAACTTTTGTGTTTCTGTAGGTGCTGTACTAGTTACTTAACCTCCATTTTACAGCATATTGTCATTTCAGTACTTCTATTTATATTGCTATTGTTTTAATTCACTGATATGTGTACTATGCAAGCTGTTACTCCACCCCCAGCTTTCCTAGACTCTCCTGGCGAACCATCTGTTAAATGGGAGGTCTGGTTTGATACGTTTGAAACGTATTTAGGGGCCATTGGCGCTCTTAGATTTAGTGCTGAAAGAAAGAAGTGTTTATTGCTCCACTTGTACGTTTTGAGGGCAGGTCAATTTTTAAACATTTACCTGACATACCTCTTGAGGCTGGGGAAAATATTGATGAATATCAAGAAACTGTACGCAAACTTAAAGCTAGGTTTGACAAACAGCCAAGTCTCATGGTTTTGAGACATACGATTTTCAAGAGGAAACAGTTAGAGGGAGAAGATGTAGATGCTTATGTGTCTGTTCTAAGATTAGCTTCAGTTTGCATATTTGTAAATTTTACCGATCAGCTTATCAGGGATCAATTCGTTTGTCAATGCAAGGATAAGCATATTATGCAAAAGCTTCTTTCCATGGGTAATCCGTCACTTGATGAAACCATCAAAGTAGCTAAAAGTATTGAAATCTCAGAAGTCTCGTTGAAAGAACTCGATGACAAACCTTCCGAAAGTGTGAATGTGATTGTGGGAAGCAATAAAGAGAAACAAAGATTTGTCAAGAATAATGGGTCCATGAACACCAAACATAAAGTAGACATTAGTATACCCAACAATATGTGTCTCCGGTGTGGAAATTCTCCTCACCCCAAAGGTGGTAGATGTCCTGCTACAAATGTTATGTGCAATTTTTGCAGAAAAATGGGCCACTTTGCTAAGGTGTGTCTAAAAAGAAAATCACAAAAGAAAACCATAGAGTGTGTGGTAGAGTCTGAAGACGACTCTGATTCAGAAATCATTTCTGTAGTCATGGATGACAATCCCTCAAAAAAATGTTCAATGAACCTGTTGCAGGGGACCATTCTTCATGTGTCGACCCTAATGTAGAAGTATGTGTTGGAGACAAAAAACTCAATTTATTAGTAGATTCTGGTGCCAGGATCACCATGATTACCCAGAAATTGTTTGTCGAGACATGGGGTGACAGAGAATTGTTTCCACCTGATCGTTCTCCCGTCTCATATGAAGGGCGCAAAATAGAGCTCCTTGGTTTCATCAAGGATGTCTTAATGTTTAGAGTGAGAAGGATCAGAGGTAAAATCAAGGGGCTTAACATCCTTGGGTGGTTCCATCAGGGATTGTTTGGGATGATACTCAGGCCAGGCACCAAAGAACAAGTGTTGTTGGTCACTTGTGAGGAAGAGGGCACGAAATGGAAAAGAGAATTTCCCTCTGTTTTCGGCGACACACTTGGGAAAATATCTGGTTTTAAGCACAAAATTATCATTAGAGACGGGCTACTCCAGTCAAACACAAGCTCAGAGGTGTCCCTTTCAGTGTAAGAGAGGATCTCAACAAAGAACTCAAGAGTTTATGTGACAAGGGTTTCATAGAACCCACTGACTCATCCTTCTGGTTGTCTCCCTTGGTGGTTGCTCACAAGAGATGTGGGCAGCTGCGTGGGTGCGTGGATTTGAGGTCACTTAACTAGGAGATCTGGGTTGATTCTCACCCCTTACCTAAAATTAATGACCTGTTTGCGTGTGTTAAGGGTGCTCAAGTATTTTCCAAACTTGATTTGGCCAGCGCCTACCACCAGATAGAATTGCATCCCGACTCACGCTCTCTCACTGCCTTTGTGTCTCCTCTTGGGACATTTCAATACCGACGGATGCCTTTTGGTTTGGCATCTGCTGTGTCAGTGTTTCAAAGAGTGATGCAAAACCTTTTAAGAGATGTCGAAGGGGTGCTTGTTTTCCAAGACGATGTGTTGATCCAGGCCAAAGACAATGTTTCACATGATGTGGTGCTCTGAAAGGTGCTCAACATTTTTTAAAAGAATGGTGTCGTTCTTAAGACTGAGAAGTGCAAGTTTCTCTGTAAAGAAATTGAATATCTTGGCCATTTGTTATCACAAGAAGAGATAAATCCCAGACAAGGACTTGTTGAACCTATTTCCAATGCTTCCATACCTAAAGACAAGACTGGCATTAAGTAAGAGTGGGCGTAGCAGGAGTAGTGCCTCTACGCGTATTTCCACGGAGTTTGAAAAAATACTCAGTGGAAATACGCTACGCTCCCTCCCCCCTCCCAAATTATTAAAAAAAGAAGGCACTTACCTGCGTGGCTGCCTCCTCCTCTGTCTGGCCGCTCTCCTTCCTGCTCCTCGCCGTCCTTGCCGTCCTCCTTCTCCTATGAAAAAACACTATGTCGTGCGTCTTGCGCGTGCGCTTACGTAGTGTTTTTTCAAAGGAGAAGGAGGACGGCAAGGACGTCGAGGAGCAGGAAGGAGAGCGGCCAGGCAGAGGAGGAGGCAGCCACACAGGTAAGTGTCTTTTTTTATTAATTTGGGAGGGTGGAGGGGCTGGTTAACTCCGCACCGCCACGGAGGGGAGTTTTTGCCTAAACTCCGCGTTTGGAACGGAGCGCGGAGTAGGCAAAAATTTGCAAACTCCATTGACGGAGCGGAGTTACCCGCCCGGGGTTAGCGTTAAGTCTCTGCTTGGTCTGTTTGAGTATTACTAAAGGTTTATTCCCAATTTTGCGTCTATCGTTCGACCCATCAGCAATTTACTCAAGAAGGGAATCAAGTTTGAGTGGTCTGAGGAGTGTAATGATGCTTTTAATGAAGTTAAGTCTACTTTAAAGAACAGTGGGGCTCTCAAACCATTTGATCCTGACTTGCCTTGTTGTATTGCTGTTGATGCCAGCCAGGTAGGTTTAGGGGCGATCCTCACTCAAAATTGTGGGGATAAAGAAAACACTGTAGCATTTGCGTCAAGGGTGTTAAGGAATGCAGAGTCCCAACATTCTGTTATTGAAAAGGAATTGCTTGCTTGTCTGTGGGACATAGAGAAGTATCGCCCATATGTTTGGGGAAAACGATTCAAGCTACTTACCGACCATAAACCATTAGTTTCCATTCTAGGTTCTGGTTCCTGTAAGTGTTGTACACCAAAAATAACGAGGATGGTCAGTAAGTTGTTGCAATACCAATTTGATGTTTCTCATATTTCAGGTGGAAAGAATGGTAGGGCAGCTTTTCTTTCTCGCTTTCCGCAAAATAAAGATGAGGGTGAAGAGATAGATTTCAAAGCGATGTGTGATGATGATGCTGAGGATTGTTTTGTGGCTGCCATAGATATTCCTGATCTTAATGTGGGTTCTGAAGAAGAATGGAGAGCAGCTTTGAGAGAAGATTATCTTCTCCAACAGGTGTGTGAGTTGGTGAGAGAGGTGTGGCCCAGAGAAAAAAGTTTTGTCCCCTCTTTTGCAACCATATTGCAAAGTGGAAGCTGAGATTTCTCTAGATGGCGTACTTTTGAGATGTGATAAACTTATTCCACCGCATTCCATAAGACATATTATCATCAGGAAAGCTCACGAGGGGCATTTGGGTGCGACACTCACCAAACGTCGTATCCGAGAAGATTTCTGGTGGCCAAGTATGGATGTGGAAATAAATGACTCAGTACAAAACTGTTTTGTGTGTGGCGCTTCTGAAAAAACATTCAAAGTAATGACACCACCTTTATTGCCAGTCGAATGTCCATCTGGTCCTTAGGTCAAATTAGGCATTGATGCTATGGGCCCATTTGAAATTTTGCCGGTTGGGTGCAGGTATATTTTAGTTCTTATGGACTATGCATCTAAGTGGCCAGAGATAAAGTTGGTCCGAGAAGCCAGTACTGTGAGTGTAGTTGCATTTTTGAGAGAGGTATGCATGAGAGAGGGATTCCCTGAGTTCCTCGTTTCTGATAATGGAACTCAGTTTGAGAGCAAGGAATTTGAGGCATTTTTAACTTCGTGTGGGGTGAAACTTTTAAAGAGTTCTTTATATCACCCACAAACAAATGGTCTTGTGGAAAGAATGAATCATGTGGTGGGTGAGTGCATCAAGTGGGCTGTGGCTGGAAACCATGATGTTGTCAAGTCTTTAGAAAGTATGTTATGGTTTTACAGGACCACGCCTCATTCTTCTACGAAGGTTTCGCCCTTTGAACTTTTAAGGGGTAGAAGGGCAAACACTAGTTTCAGGCCCGGATGGATGAGTAAATGGCTCAAATCAGAGTCCAATGTGGAGAAACTCATGGACATGGTTAAAGAGAATACTGAATTGACCCAAAAAACCCAAAAGATTTGGTGTGATAAAAAAAAGGTGTTAAAATGGTTCCTCTAGTTGTGGGGGATGTTGTTCGGATCAAGTCTCCTGTTCACGTCAAAAAAGGGAAAGGGAAGTATGGTGAACCCACCAAAGTTGTGAGGATTGGTAGTAATGCTGTTCAGGTGGAGGGTGGCCATTGGTGGAATCTTTCCAAAATTGTTAAAGTAAGATCAAATCGTCACAAAAGTGGACTTGTGTCTAATGACTGAGCGGATAGTCGGGTGTCTCAGCTACCCGGGTTTGGTGAACTTAGAAGGAGTCCCAGGGTCATTGTCACTCCTAAAAGAGTCCGTGAGTGATCCTAGGGTTTTTCTCATTACATTTGCCATTGTATCTTGTTTTTTTTTTTGTGTTCCTTGTTTTTTTCTTTTCTTTCATGCAGAAGGGAAGGTATGTTGTATTTACTGCATATGCTGTCATGAAGCCTTGTTAGATTCTTCCATGTCATAGGAGCTGTGTACATTCTCAGAATGTTGATGTTTAAGAGTTGGAATTGTGAATGTCAGTTACTGCTGGACCTGGTGATGTATGGACCTGCCAGCTGTGTAGTCTCTGGAAATAAACTGTTTAAACTACAACAAATTTGAGTCAATTACTACAATATCCTTAGACAAGTAAAGGAGAAAGCAAATTTTGTGGCTAGTAAAGATCTTTTAACATTGGAGGATAACACATGATCTTAGCTTCCTAATGCGCATGCCGGCAGTCGTTCCTCCTAGGACCTTGTGGAAGTTATGTAGTTGGAAATGTGGCTGGGCTGGAGATATTCTTGTGACTGGATAAATTTGGTTCTTATTTTGATGATGCATTAATTATTTGTTTACAAGAAACTTGGTTAACAAATGATTTTGACTTTGATAATTATCTAGTTTATTGTTGCCCAGACACTCCTTCAATTAGAGGTTGTACAAATGGTGGGTTATCCATTGTGTTGAGATCTTCTTTTGGTTGGAAAAAAAATCATAATTGTTAGCTACATTAATATATGCAATGGTGGAAGGTTATTGTTCTCATATGGGACCAGATTACTTATTATATGAATTTTTATTGTGTAATGCTTCTTGTTCCTCTAATAACTTGTCTTTATTGTCGTCTGATCTCCAAACTGTCCTATTAGGTTTATTGGTTAAGTATCCAAAATCGATTTATTGGGATCTGGAGATTTTAACACAAAAATTACAACCTTAGCATATAGGAAAATAGGACTTTTGGAATTAGGTGCCCTTTGGGGTCTTATGCCGGGAAACATCCATCACAACGCGGGCATTGCATCACAATGCCTTTACATCGCGGTCATTACAACGCAAGTCGTTACAACGACTTGCGCTGGATGGCGCTCTAACCTAAGGAATAGTATGATTTACTATTCCAACACCTTCCCTACTGTACGTAGACTGGAGTTGGAATAGTAAATCATACTATTCCTAAGTCCAGCGCCCTCCAGCGCAAGTCGTTGTAACGACTTACGTTGTAACGAACGCGATGTAAAATACTGCGTTGTAAATGTATGCGTAGTAACGTCATACATTCCTTATGCCCCCTATTTTTCCAACAATAAGTGTTGTGATTGTTCTTCTCACCTGTTAACTTAGGTTATGAAGTTAAATCTGTCTGTGATAAATGGACAATTTGAACAATCGTTTACTTATAATTTCACTTGGCAAAGAGTATACATATCTGGGAGTGAGCATCTCCAATAACTTTATCATAAGCCAAACAAGACATGATACAGCTCTCTAAAGGAAAATCTTTAGGAATCAACCTTTTGCAATTTTTCATTGCACAGGGTAGGAGAAATATGCAATCACTTTTAAAGGTGTACAAAGCAAATATACCACCCATAGCATTGTATGGTATTGAGGCAGGGTCGATGTCCTCTCTTAAAAACGTAGCTCATATTGAATCTGTTTTATCAACACAATACCTAGGCATCAGTATTGCCAGCTCGACTGAAATGATTCGCCTCGAGCTAGGTTTGACTGGGATAAACTATTGAGCCTACTCTCAGGTTATTCGTTACTTCTTTCAATGTTTTGCAGCCTGGAAAATAGGCTGAAAAGAATTATATGGCAGGAACTCCAGAGGGATAGTAAAAGGATTTACACATTCAGTAATGTTTATTATTCCTATAGCCTTAAACAGGTGAATTTGAAATGTGGCGAGGTGCTATAGTGTAAGTGCAGTGGTGTTTTAAAGTGTTGTTTAAAAAAAGCTGCTAAGATAAAAAGATTTTATGAAGATTTACAACATTGCCTTCAGATAAAAAGACTGCACTTGAGCTGTTTGTAAGGTATGGTGAGACGCAATATAGCTTTTAAGAACATTGGAATGTTGGGAGCTCCATTGAAGACAATGGAGTGCTCTGGGCTTCTAATGGCTGGTAAAAGCCCAGAGCTCCAAATTTCCAATGTTTGTCGTTCATACTGTTGCTGTGAACAAAAGCCTCATGGAGGCCGAGGGGATTTTAATCCCCCCTGGCTCCGTGAGGCCTTTGTTTTATTTGTCAGAACATTCTACCCTCTAGTGGCAGAATGTTCTAATATCCTTATATCCCGCTGTAGCTGAGCCAGGCCTCAAAAAATCATAAAAATGTTACTAGACCTGCATAATCTACCCAACCTGGTTGTAATACTCTTGACCTATAAACTGGTTTGAAATGATGTGATCCTGGGCAATTATTTTAATCCACTGAGCCTCCATTGTCTGCTGTACAAAAACCTCGTTTCATTTACTAAACATTTGCTCCATATATAATACAAATCTAGCCACATATAGAATACACATGACCCCTGACCTGCCTCTTAGTTCATTAACAGCATTGTCATCAGGGCGGGGGCAGGCATGTTTCTCAAATCATGTTTAAAACCTATCACTTTTAATAAATACATAACTAAAGCATGAAGTGGTAGAACAGTCATTTGCAATCACCAGATTTTACATTGAAATGGCCACAAACCTTCCCACTGACATGAGGTTTTACTGATAAAACTACATAGTGTGCAAACAATAATGTTTGGAAATTGAGTTTCTGTAAATAAGTGTCATTTGCACATCACCAAGTAAAGTGTTCTGATTTATTTTGCTCTTATTTTTTTTTTAACAACAAATTTTATTGGTTTTCAATGGTGCCAAAGGAGCAAAGCCAGCAAGCATTATACATGTTACAGGCAGATTGTAGAAATTCTCGGCACCCAGTATTAACCCCAACGAGGGTCTGCAAAACATCAGACCAAAGCCCCCCAAACCCCGCACCACACACCCTGTAGTCATCATATAGTAATATTATGTAATCATGCTCCACGCACACGCACCACCCAGTAGCATTAAACTGGAGAGTTGCTCACAACTAGTCTGTCAATCGGGTCCCGGGAAACCGGAGGCCCCAAGAGCGATAGGTCAATGCCCCTGTACGTGGCCCAGCCCGCCCATATTTTCCCATGCTTTTGCGGACATCCCCGTGCCTGAAACACCGCCACTTCAGCCGACAGGCATCTATCCATTGCTTTCTTCCAATTACCTATACTAGGTGGGGCCGCGGCCTTCCAGTGTTGTGCAATGTCCCGCTTGGCAAGTGTAAGACCCAAGAATAGCAGGTGTCTTTTGTATCTGTTCCCCCCCATGTCCTCCGTGCCATGGAGGAGAATCAGTCGCGGATCTGCAGGGATGTTCCACGCAAGGACCCACCCGAAGCAAGACCTAATGCCAGACCAGAAATGTTGCAGCGTGCCACAGCTCCATACCGTGTGTAAGAACGACCCCAGCTCCGAGCCACAGCGAAGGCACAGGGACGACTGGATAGCCCCCATCTTGTAGAGGCGTAAGCGTGTATAGTAGGCCCTGTGGAGGTACTTAAATTGGATCAACCGGTACCGGGTGGAGACAGCGGAGTACCGAGGGCTAGCCAATGCCTCAGCCCAGTCATCATCAGTCAGGGTGGGCGCATCCGCCTCCCACGCCGCCCGAGTCCGGTGAATAGTGGTCGTGGAGTGTGTAGTGATTGTTTGATATACTTGTCTAATTTTATGGGCCCCCAGATCCCCCATAAGCAACCGGCCCTCGAGCGGGTGAAACTCAGGTAGAGTTGTGAGATCCCTGATTAGGGGAGACACGGCGTGACGGAGCTGCAGATATCTGTGAAATTGTGTTTTATGAAGCTGGAAGTTGTCCTGCAGCTTCTGGAACGACTTGAGCGTGGACCCCTGCATTATGTCCCCCAACGTGGAGATCCCTATGTCGTCCCACCGTCGGAACCCCACCAGGGATGAGACCGGCCGGAGATAAGAACCCTGCCAAAGAGGTGTTGCGCACGTCAGCTTACCCCACCAACCCATCTGGCGGACCACACGCCTCCATATCTGAACGACTGTCCGGCAGGCCGGGGGGAGCTCCGCCAAGGGCGAGGAACTATAGAGGAGGTGGAGCAGGGGGGTATCTGCCATGAAGAGTCTCTCCCCCGCATAAGCCGGGTCTGCCTGAGAGCCATACCACCAGTCGTTTATCACTAGAAGGTGCGAAGCCCAATAGTATGCTCGAACGTCAGCCGCCGCAATCCCACCGCAGTACGTAGATTGAACACAAGTTGCTAGCGCCACCCGATCCGCCCCCCCTCTCTCCCCCAGAGGAACCAGTTCAGAAGAGCGTTGATTTGACGGAACCAAGACGGAGGGATAGGAAAGGGGTAGTTTTGCAGCCGATATAGCAAACGCGGCAGAGACACCATTTTAAAAATGGCAGATCTGCCGTATAACGAGAGGGGCAGTTGAGACCACACCGTCATCTCATCCCGCACCGCGGGGAGCAACGGCGCAATGTTACGTGAACACGCCACTGTCGGGCACCGCGCGATGTACACCCCCAGGTACCGAAAGCCCTCTTCCGCAATAATCAACTGCGAGGCCCAAGCCTGAGACCGCTGATCCCCGGTGATTGGGAACAAAATGGACTTAGAGGGATTGGCATAGAGCCCAGAGGTCTCTCCAAAAAGTCGCAGACTCTGGAGCACCCTAGGCCCGGAGACCCAGGGATCCGACATAAAAAACAAGGCGTCGTCGGCATAAAGCGCGATCTTGTCGGAGCACTCCGGTGACCAAACTAGACCCCGAAGGACAGAGTCCAGGCGGACCCAGGCAGCCAGGGGCTCGATGGCCAGCGCGAACAGAAGCGGGGAGAGTGGGCACCCCTGCCGCGTACCCCTACGGATGGGAAAGGGGGCCGAACAGTGACCGGCAACTCGGACCGATGCAGCGAGGTCGGTATATAATCACTGTACGTACGCCCTGAAGCGGGGGCCCAGATTTACTGCCTCCAAGAGCTTAAAAAGGTACTTCCAACTCAAAGAGTCGAACGCCTTGTCGATATCCGCGAGCAAGACAGCCGCGGGGCGCTCCAAACGGTGGGCCTCCGCCACGGCGTTGTGGGCTCGTCTGATATTATGTCTAGTAGACCGGTGGGGCATCCGGTGGGGCATAAAGCCCGCTTGATCTGGATGTACCAGATCTTGTATGCACGTACGGAGTCGGTCCGCCAGGACCTTCCCCAGCAGCTTAGACTCAAAGTTCAACAGAGAAATGGGGCGGTACGAGCCCGGCTCCTCCGGTGGGCGGCCCGGCTTAAGAAAGACTACGATCTCCGCATGCCTCCAGTCCGGGGGCAGGACGCGCCGCTCCGAGGCATCGCGGAGGGCTCCCAATAGATGAGGTCCCAGAGTCTCCAGGTGAGGCCGCAGGAAATCGCACGGGAACCCATTCGGGCCGGGCGCACGTCCAGGATGTATGTTGGAAAGAGCGGCCCGTAGCTCGTCCAAGGTGATGGGTTCCTCCAAGACGGCACGTTGCTCGTCAGAGAGGAGGCAAGGAGGAATATCCCCGAAGAAGGAGTCTATAAGGGGTTCTGCAATAACCTCCCGTTCCTCATATAACTCCGTGTAAAAATCCGCAAAGGCCTGTACAACCGCCTCCGGGGAGGCGCACATGACCCCCGTGGGGGACCGCAAGAGGGGAACCTGCGATGGGGCCGCCCTAGCCTGACAGAGCCTATGAAGCATCTGGCTAGACTTATCGCCCCATTGGTAGATCCTATGCTGAGTAGCCAGCCAGGCCTCTCTGGCAGCGTCTGTGTGAGTTTGGTGGAGTTGCTGTTGGACATGCAGGAGGTTCCGTCGGGCGGCAGGGTCGGAGCCCTCTACCACCAGGGACTGGAGCTCGGCATGCCTATTTTCCAGGTCGTGCACCTGGGCCAGGCGTCGCCGCTTCTCCCCGGTGCGATAACTGATATCCACCCCACGGATCGTGGGCTTGAGCGCCTCCCATAGAGTGACCGGGGACTGGCAAGATCCGACATTGAAGCTCAGATAATCAGAAATTGCCAAGCTCAGCATCTCCCGATAGTCCGTGTCGCGAAGCAACCAGGGGGACATGCGCCATCTATATGGGGCCCTGTTAGTCTGCAGGCGCAGCTTAAGTTGAATCGGTGAATGGTCAGAGAGTCCCCGGGGCAGTATCGAGGTATGTGACACCCTATACAGGTAACTATTTTGGATGAACAAGTAATCAAGGCGGGAAAGAGTGGGGTGGACCGACGACGCGTAGGAAAACCCGACCTCAGAGGGATGAAAGGCCCGCCACATGTCCACCCATCCCAAAGTGTGCGCCAGAACGTTTAGTTTAGACGTAGTGGGGAGTACATCAGGTTGTCGAGTTCTCCACCTATCCGAGGGACCCATAGTGTTGTTCCAATCGCCCCCTAGCACCACAAGGCCACCTGGAAGATCACCCCAGAGCTGTGTCAGTTTATCTACAAACGTCTGGCCTAGAGGCGGGGGGGCGTATATACTGCCTAATGTAATCCGTTCGCCGGCAACGGTACCCGTAATCACAGTAAATCGGCCACCAGGATCTAACCAGTGTCGCGTAACCTGGAGCGGCACTCTGCGATGTACTAATATGGCCGTGCCCCGCGCCCCTCGAGTGAAGCCGGAGTGATACACTTTAGTGTATCCATATCGGGCCAGGCAAGGAGCTTTCGTGCCCAGAAGATGTGTCTCCTGGAGTAAAAGAACGTCTGCCGCATAGCGCTTCGCCTGCTGGAGCACGGCCCCCCGTTTGACTTTATTTAACAGGCCTCGCACGTTCCAGGCGAAAATATTCAGTGTCCCCGGGGTAGAGCTACCCACCATGTGTGCCATTCCTAGGTGTCAGGACGAAGAGGGACAGCCAGTGTGCGCCCGGCAGAGCAATAGAGTGTGTGCATGGTGCGAAAACAAGAAACAAAACAATCAACAACAAAATAACTGTCCCCCACCCCCCCACCCCCATACTTCCAGGAACATGGAGTATCTGTCGCAGTGGAACCCCCCCAGACCCTCAACAGGATGACCCAAGCGATTCCTCCAATGGATCCCCCCTCCCAACTTCACCCAACATTACCCAAACGGATGGGGTGTGCCATAACAGTTCCCTCCAGGGCTAGTAGTAGAGACCCCGACCCTTAACCCCCACGTTTGCCAGTGAGACCACTGTTGAGTATCGTGACCTGCCCCAATAGTGAGCAGGAGGCAAAAATGACCAACATGCCCCGGGCTACCTCAGTCCCCTGTGCCCGCCGGTTCCTGGGCGTGCCAGTTGGAGTGGGATCTGTTGCGTCCCTGCCCTGGCGGCCGCTCCGATGCGAGCCCTGAGAGGAGTCCGAATCCAACGGAGGCGGAGAGTGCGGCTTGAGAACCCTGCGCTCATCTGTCCACACAAAGACCTCCTCCGGAGTGTTGAAGAAGAAAGTTTTAGCATTGTACATCACTTTCATCCGGGCCAGAAACAGCAGTGCATAGGATAAGTTTAGTTCACGCAGCCGTCTCTTGGCCGCCACAAAGGACTGGCGTTGTTGCTGCACCAGCTTAGTATAATCGGGGAAAACCGTGATGGGATGCGACTGATAAACCATTTTGTCTTTGTGTAGCCGGGCGTACCGGAGAATGGCATCGCGGTCCGCGTAGTTAAGGAGTCGGGCGATCACAGGTCTTGGGCGCTCCCCTGGCGGCGGCTTCTTGGTCAGAGCGCGGTGGGCCCTCTCCACCACGAAACAGGGGGACATGTCCTCTGGGGGCAACAGCGCCTTGAACCACTCCGAGATGAACGAGTCCATGGATGAGCCCTCGCAGCCCTCCGGGAAGCCCACCAAGCGTATATTGTTGCGGCGGGCCCGCCCTTCCACGTCCTCAACCCGGGCCGCCAGGTCCTGCGTGTGCTTGGTCAGCTTGTCAACCTTTTGCTGGAGCACGGACACGGAGTCCTCCACAGTAGAAACCCTGGTCTCTGCCTCAGTGATGCGGTCGACCGCTTTCCACAAATCTTGGCGGAGAAAAGACACCTCTGACCCCACGGCGCCAATCTGGGCCCCAAGAGCAGTCCTTGATTGATTGATCGCCTCCAGCAGCGTCGCCGTGTCCGAGGACAGGCCCTCCGTGGATTCCCCCCCGGGAGGGTTTGTAGTGGTGTAGCGGTCCATTGTGTGCTGCTTGGGGGCCGACGCCCCCTGCTGATCCCTGCCCATGGCCGTCCGGTGCCCCTAGCTGGGGGAGCTCTCACCTGATCGGTCTCCCCGAGGGTCTGCGCCGAAGGCAGCAGCTCTGCACAGCGTAGTCCCCACTCCGGGCTCAACCACAAGGGATCACCTTAGCATCCGCTGCGACCCGGCAACCGACGACGTGTACCCACACCGGGTCCCGGCCGTGACGACACCTTAATGTACGGGGCAGGACACCAGAGCCACCCGGGCATCCACGGCGGCTCCGGGCGCAGGGAGGGGGACCAGGCACCAAGGGCAAAGCCAACCACTCGCCCACGCGGCGCACCAGACTCCCAGCGGGTCCTCCGTCTCCCGGTCAGGTCCACCTCACGGGGCAGTCACTCCAGGCACCGCCCGACACGGGCCACAGGCACAGTGGGCCCCCGCTGGCTCACCAAAGGATGCTCGGCGGTCTCTCCTCCGCAGCACAGCGTTATCAGTCAGGGGGTGGCCACCCAGGAACCAGCGATGTCGGTATCCGGCCCACGGTGCCTCAGCAGGCCAGAAACCGCAGGCACGGGGCCGCAGCAAACACACGGCCACCAACAGGGGGTCCCAAACAAGCCCCGCCGGGTCCGCAGCACCGCTCAGGCCCTCCGGCGCTCGCGGCGATGAAGATGGGGGAGGGGCGCCTCAATGGCATTGCGCCCTTGTGGCGCTTGGAGACAGAAGGACGGAAAGAGGTAGCGTTTCAAGGGTGTTTATTCGTGTTTAGCAGGTAGGTAGATGGAAAAAGGGGGAAGGATAGGAGGCGTCCGCTTCGGTGCTCGTCAGTGCTCGGGCCCAGGAGTCGTTGCGTCCTCTTCGGATCTTCACGCTCCGTGATTCAGGGCACAAAAGAAAAGAGAAGGAAAAGTAAGGCTGGGCCCCGTGGAGGCTATACTTTGCAAATGGGAAGGGAGTGGGGGGAACGTAAGACCCAAGTACCGCCACCAGTGAATCACGCGCCTTAATCCAGGCTGAGCCAGCACGTCTTCTACTTTGGCTTCTGGGTGCCAGATACCGTCCCGCCTCCTCTATCCTTAACCCAAAAGGCCGAGACACGATCACGTACCTCTTGTAGCCACGCTCCTCCTGGAATGTGGCTGGCGTGGTCGCAGTGCCGAATCGGGTTCGGCTCCCTCTTTCCGCTGGGGGTTGGATTCCGCACTGGGACGTCTAGGGCATCGGTTTCCGCTTCTGTAGGTTCTGGCAGGAGACCACTCGACTTGGGAGACGCGCTCGCTATGCAGATGCCGGTCCCTTTCACTTCCTCCTCCGAACGCCACCAGTCACTGATAGGTGCATGTGACCCGGTCACATGTGTCGGCGCAGGAGGTTGGAGCTCCCAAACCTTAAAGGCACAGTGCGGGTCCCGGTACTTGACAGCAGCAGAAGTCTGGAAATAGAGGAGGGGGGAACAAGTCCGAGTCGTCCCCAGTCCGTGGATCATGGGCAGACACCTTGCCACACACCCCTACCCCAGACTGTTCCCGGTCGGGGGACAGGGGAATCGGAGAGAGGAAGTCCGCATTCCCGTTAGTGGCACCCCGACGGTGACGGACCTCAAATGAAAAGGGCTGCAAGGAGAGGAACCACCGTAAGACCCTGGGGTTATTCCCCTTGTTACGGCTCATCCAGAGCAAAGGAGCATGGTCCGTGTAGAGAAGGAAATGAGAGCCCTCCAGATAGTACCGGAGCTTCTCCACGGCCCACTTGATGGCAAGACACTCTTTCTCGATGACTGGGTATCGGCGTTCCCGAGGAAACAGTTTACGACTGATAAACAGCACCGGATGTTAAACCCCATCGTCGGACTCCTGGGACAACACAGCCCCCAGACCGTTGTCAGAGGCATCTGTCTGGAGAATGAAACTTGTAGAAAAGTTTGGGGATCTCAGGATAGGACCAGATGTAATGGCGGCCTTCAGGTCCAAAAAAGCTTGTTCGGCCAGAGGGGAAGGGTTCAGGAGGTCTCGGGGCTTCACCTGGTTTCGAAGTAGGTCAGTCAAGGGGCTAGCAATCTCCGAATACCTGGGGACGAACCTCCTATAATAGCCCAATAAGCCAAGGAAGGCCCTGACCTCTTTCTTAGTGGAAGGGAAGGGTGTGTTGACTATTGCCCTGACCTTTTCACTTTGTGGCTCAATAACCCCATTACCCAAGAGATAGCCCAGGTACTTAACTTTGTGAAAGCCCACTCTAGACTTTTTGGCATTGATGTGAAGCCCTGCCAGCTGCAATGCCCGGAACACCTGTTGACAATGCTGTACGTGAAGGTCCCAACCGGGGCTATGGATGACAATATCATCCAGGTAAGCGGAGTAATACTCCTGATGGTCAACTAGCACTTTATTCATGAGTCTTTGGAAGGTAGCAGGTGCCCCATGGAGGCCAAAGGGTAAAACGGTAAACTCGTAGAGACCCGTGGGCGTAGAGAAAGCCGTTTTCTCTTGGTCTTGGGCTTTGAGGGGCACCTGCCAATATCCTTTTGTGAGGTCGAGGGTGGTTATGTATTGGGCATCCCCGAGCTTCTCAATAAGTTCGTCAACGCGGTGCAAAGGGTAGGAGTCGAACTTAGAGATGCTGTTGACGGCCCGAAAGTCGATGCAAAACCGGACAGAACCGTCCGGTTTTGGCACCAGGACTATCGGAGATGACCATTCACTCCGGGATGGTTTTATTACTCCCATCTCCAGCATGTTCTCAACCTCACTTTTAATGGCCTCTCTCCGTGCGGCGGGTATGCGATAGGGCCTTTGTTTGAAGGTCTTCCCGGGAAGAGTGGAAATAGTGTGTTCAACTAATGTTGTTTTCCCGGGAAGATCGGAAAACAAAGAAGCGAACGGTAACAAGGCAGTGTGCAAGGCTTCTTTTTGGGTACTAGATAAGGAGTCGTTTACAATTAACTGATCTAAGGTGCAGTTGTTCTTTTCAGAGGGGATTGTGATCTGTACATTCTGAGGTATGGGACCCAACCATTTTTTTAAAAGGTTGATATGGTACATCTGGGACTTTCTTATTTTGAGTTGTATCTCATAAGTGGTCAACCCGATTTTTTTTACAATGCGGAAAGGACCCTTCCATTCGGATCGGACTTTAGACAGGCTGGAGGGTAGGAGGATCAGTACCCAATCACCTACGGCGAGTTGCCGCCATTTTTTTCCTTTGTTATACAGTATTTGTTGTTTAGTTTGCCCTTTTTCCAGATTCGCCTCAGCGAAGTCTCTCAGTTTATGTATGCGGGTGCGTAAAGCCATGGTGTATTCTAGAAAAGACCGGGTTTCCTCTTGTTTTTCCTGTTCCCAGGCCTCCTTGGTGATTTCTAGCAAATCTCGAGGTCGCCTCCCATAAAGCAGTTCGAATGGGGAACAGCCTAAACTAGATTGCACCTGGCTTCGCACCACAAAAAGAGCCAGAGGAAGGAGCGCGTCCCATTCGCGACCCTCAAAGCTAAGCATCTTTTTAAGGGAAAGCTTCAGAGTGGCATTGTAGCGCTCGCAGAGACCGTCCGTCTGGGGGTGATATACTGAGGTTCTGATATGAGAGATGTTGAGTGATTTACAGATTTGGCTCATTAAGCGTGACACGAAAGGGGTCCCTTGGTCGGTCAAAATTTCTTTAGGGAACCCCACACGTGAGAACAATTCTATTAGTCTGTCACTAATGTTGGTGGTCGTGGGGGCGCGCAAAGGGAAGGCCTCGGGGTAACGGGTGGCATAGTCAACTATGACCAGCGCATATTGATTGCCTTTCCTAGTGCGAGGGAAGGGGCCTATAAGGTCCATTCCTACGCGTTCAAAAGGCCTTCCGATAATCGGAAGATGCTGAAGGGGAACAGCAGGAGGTCTGTAGGGGTTCTTACGTTGACAGACCTCACACTCCTGACAGTATTTTGCGATGTTGGAGTAAATGCCTGGCCAATAGAAGTGTTGTAGGACCATCTCTGTGGTTTTTTGTGCCCCTCTGTGTCCCGCAAGCAAGTGTGTGTGGGCAAAAAATAGGATCTGCTCCCTGAACGTTTGGGGTACCAGGAGTTGGGGTGAGTCACCGGGATTCCCTGTCCTATATAAGAGATCTTTTTCTATGTGGAAAAGAGGAAACACTGACTGGGATGACAAGGCTGCCTGACGGGCGTGAGACAAAGCAGCTTGGAGGGTTGGATCGTGCTCTTGGTTGTATTTAAAGCTGCAGTCAGAAAGCCAGGGGGCCTGGGTTAGGTAGGACGGCTGCTCTTGTGGATGGGGTTTAGAAGGCTGTACCGTCACCCTCAGGAGGTGTAAGAACAGAGGGTTGTCTAACCCCAGGATTAGCTGTTCTGGCAAGTTGGACAACACCCCTAGCCTGGCCTGAATAGTCCTACCATTCGGGAGAGAGATGGGGAGGCACACTACTGGATAGGTACGGACATCCCCGTGAACGCACCGTATGGGTATCCGTTCATCTGTCAGGAGAGAAGAGGGGCTTATCAGGGACTCAAGAACAACCGATTGCCGGCAACCGGAATCCAGCAATGCTCTTACCTCCCTCCCCTCTATTTTGACACTTACGTAGAAGCAAGGCCCCATCTCTTCAGTATAGTACACAGTAGATGGAATACAGCTAACGTCCATGGGTTCATCTGGTGGTTTCTTGTGGGGACAGAAGCGGGCGATGTGGCCCCACTCTCCACAATCGAAACACTGGGGGCCTTTGTGGGGGAGAGGATCAGACCGAAATCGAGCCCGAGGAGGTTCGGATGGGTGTTTTACTGGCTTTCTTTCAAACTTATGCGGAGGTATGGTGGTCCGGTTTAGGGGGTTTTCTCCCGGCAAAGCACGGGGTTGGGCTCTTGCGAACGTTGTGGCCATATTCACGGCCTCCTCGACAGACAGGTGTGGATGTTGCTTCAACCAGCGTTGCGTGGGATAAGGTAATGCTTCCAGATACTGCTCGAGGTAAATTAGTTCCATTATTTCCTCTTTGGTATGTTCTAGGGGCTTGAGCCACTTATCCGCAGCGGCTTTTAGCCTGAAGTACAGGGTTTTTGGGTTTTCCCCTGGTGCTCCTCTTTCTTTTCTGAAGCGTATCCGATACGCTTCTGGATCCATTCCGAGGTGATCTAGGATGACACGTTTTATGACTGCATAGGGCGTGTTCCCTGTGGGGTTGGCCACTTGGTATGCAGCCTGCGCTTCTCCACTTAGGAGGGGTGCCAAGAAGAAAGGCCACTTGGTTTCTGGCCAAGCACAGGCTCGTGCAGCCCGTTCAAAGTTCGTAAGGAAGGCATCCGGGTCTTCGCCAGGGAGTAGCTTTTGAGGCGCTATGTTAGGGCCACTGGGGTGGACCCCGGGGTTCGGCTGTGGCTGGTCGGTTGCCACCCTCTGAATGCAGTCAACCTGCTGACTTATAGTGTCCCTGAACAAGTCTCTGTCGGCCTGGGCCGACGTCATCTGTTTCTCCAGCGCCCATTCCAGTTTCTGTTGTCCCGCTATCAGCTGCTGAAAGAGGTTCTCCATGACTGTCCTATGGAGCTATAATCCCTGCATTCTCCACCATGTGTGGCGCTTGGAGACAGAAGGACAGAAAGAGGTAGCGTTTCAAGGGTGTTTATTCGTGTTTAGCAGGTAGGTAGACGGAAAAAGGGGGAAGGATAGGAGGCGTCCGCTTCGGTGCTCGTCAGTGCTCGGGCCCAGGCGTCGTTGCGTCCTCTTCGGATCTTCACGCTCCGTGATTCAGGGCACAAAAGAAAAGAGAAGGAAAAGTAAGGCTGGGCCCCGTGGAGGCTATACTTTGCAAATGGGAAGGGAGTGGGGGGGACGTAAGACCCAAGTACCGCCACCAGTGGATCGCGCGCCTTAATCCAGGCTGAGCCAGCACGTCTTCTACTTTGGCTTCTGGGTGCCAGATACCGTCCCGCCTCCCCTATCCTTAACCCAAAAGGCCGAGACACGATCACGTACCTCTTGTAGCCACGCTCCTCCTGGAATGTGGCTGGCGTGGTCGCAGTGCCGAATCGGGTTCGGCTCCCTCTTTCCGCTGGGGGTTGGATTCCGCACCGGGACGTCTAGGGCATCGGTTTCCGCTTCTGTAGGTTCTGGCAGGAGACCACTCGACTTGGGAGACGCGCTCGCTATGCAGATGCTGGTCCCTTTCACTTCCTCCTCCGAACGCCACCAGTCACTGATAGGTGCATGTGACCCGGTCACATGTGTCGGCCCAGGAGGTTGGAGCTCCCAATCCTTAAAGGCACAGTGCGGGTCCCGGTACTTGACAGCAGCAGAAGACTGGAAATAGTGGAGAGGGGAAACATGAGGGGGAACAAGTCCGAGTCGTCCCCAGTCCGTGGATCATGGGCAGACACCTCGCCACAGCCCTCTACCCCGGCTCTCCGCACCTCCGCTCAATCGAATCGGGCGGCGCCGCAGCTCCACGGGACCAGGACAGCTCCGGAGCACTTCTGCCTCGCCGTCGCTTCCCCCTCGGCCGAGAGGGAAACACCGCAGCAGCGGACTCAGCCGCTCAGCTCACCGTCGCGGAACAGGCCTCAGTCTACCGGGAGTCCGATCACGGTGTTCCCGGCCCTCCGCCGCCGCCTAACCCTGCCGACAGCGGCGCGACGGGGACCGCAGCACGGGGCTCCCAGGAATCGTGGCTGGGGTCCAGGATGGTGCAGGATACTTGCCCTTTGTGGGAGCGAACTGTGGAGCGCTAAAGAGGCGCGTCCGCCATGTTCGGCTCCTAAGCCACGCCTCATTTTGCTCTTATTTAAATCTTTGTTTGCATCACATTTTTCAATTACAAAAAAAATGTTTTTGTAATTCCTGATATATTTTGAAATACTTGTACTATTCATTTAAAAGCTATTTAAATGTTATATTAGAAGAAAAACTGACATCTTACAGCCTTTTGTTTCACAATGACTGTCAGACAGCTCACTTGACAACAAGCATTTGCAATGCAATAGGTCTCGCATTTGTTAAAGTTAGAGCTGTTGCCGTTGCAAATAATAATGTTTTTTTACTTTTTCTTTTGCTGAGTATACAGTTTATTTTAGGAATTTGGAGTACGGATGGGGGAGAATCAGAGAGGCACTAGAGAAGAATGGGAGAGAGAGACGCTGAAGGCAGGTGAAATAAAACCAAACAAAGGTACAATGGAGACACGAAGTGGAGCAAAACATTGGTGGGAACAATAATAACTAAAGAAACAATGGATAGAAAAAAGCTAAGAAGATGGACAAAAGGAAACTGTGGAACGATATGCTAGAAGGCAGAGAAACTGGACAATTTTTTTATTTTTTTTATTTATCAGTTTGCAAATTACAATATACAGAGTTCCGAAGGGCAAACCGAGCAAACATACATTGTCCAGTATGTGGCGCAAACAATTTTCATAATACAGGAAACAAGCCCATCCCAACCCCCGCCCCCCCAACTTCTCCCATTCTGCAAGTGCTGTTTGTCAGACATGTATACAATTTCCATAGTACAATTGTGGCACCAGAGTTTGATATAATCTAGCTCATTTTGTTATTTCGGCCAACACACTTATTCATTGTGCTTGAGGCAAGTCTGGGTTTTCAAGTAAAAACATGGAGAGCGGCGCCCAGACGTTTTTTGGCCTTGAGGCGACAGACAGTTCTTCTGCATATATCCCCATTTGCTTTTTACGGTATAATAAGTCTTGAATCAATTTCCGAATAGTGGGGCCAGTCTTAGCGCCCCAGTGTATTGCAACTGCGCGTTTTGCAAACAGGGTAGATATTGCAACAATACGACTATTACAGGGCTTAAGCTTTTTTACCATGCCGAGCAAGCATATTTCAGGAGTACATGCAACTCTTCCAAGTGCTACTTCAGTGAGCACCTCTGCAACGCGCCGCCAAAAAGCATATATTATGGCACAGCCCCATGCGAGATGCATGAAGTCTGCATCATCCTGCCCACAACGTACACATCTTGCATTGTCCCTCAACCCAAATTTCTGTAATTGACTTGGTGTGTAGTACAGCTGGTGTAAATATTTAAAATGTATAATGTGGAGATTGCAATTCGCCGTTAATCGACCCGTCAATTCGCAGCAGAACTCCCAATGTTCCAGCGTCAACGGGGTCTCAAGCACAGCATTCCATTTTTTAGGCGGAGGGGGCTCAATCAACTCATTCTCTCTTTGGGAGGTGTTGTATAACCTTGTAATCAATCCCCTGCTCTCCTCCCCCGCCAGCACAGCTTGTAATGCCTTCAATGTTTTCGGCTCTGTGGGAAAGCCAGAGTATAGGGACCTGACGCACTCTTGCAATTGTAAAACCAAGCATTGCATTATACGTTTGTCCTACATTAAATTCTTCGGGAGACCTGAATACACCATTCCTATACAAATCTCCAAGCTGCGTGACCCCTACCATTCGCAATGCCCTCAAGGCTCCCTGCTCCTGGGCCGCAGAGATGCCCGGGTGCGCAGCGATCGGTAATGCTGGGGCGTACATATATTCCAGCCTAGCTCGCTTAGCAAGAGCCTTCCACGCCCAGGCAGTGCATCTAACTGAGTTGAGTTCCTTCCTGGCAGCTCCCACTTCGCCCAACAATACCATTGCAGTAAGCGGAGTCGGATGTACCGTGTCAGCCTCAACCGCGCTATGTGGAAGGTACCGCTGTGGGAAATACCAACAGTGCGCAAATTGCGCTTGGGCGCATAAATAGCATAAATAGTATAACCGTAAATCGGGTGCATTAAAACCGCCCCGATCAAATGGTTGCGCCAGCGTGCTCCAGCTACATCTAGGCGGTTTGCCAGCCCACACAAGTGACAACAAAGAGGTCACAAGTGTATTAAAAAGTGCCATGTTGAGTCGTATAGGAATATTGAGAAATAGGTATAGAAGTTTGGGCAATATGGTCATTTTTACAACTGCAATTCTATCTGCTAGCGAGAGGGGTAAGCGGGCCCAGCGTGCAGTTTGCTCTGTGATTTGAGTGATGGCCCGTCCGAAGTTCATGGACAGTATCACTTCCGAGTCCCTCTGTATCCATATTCCCAGATATTTCACCAGGTCGGTGGACCAGGATAGTGGGAAATCCAGCATAATCTCCTGAGTGCCATCAGTCAACGGGAACACTGTAGATTTTGCCCAGTTGATTCCCAGGCCCGAGTATCTCTCAAACACCACATACTCTTGCAGCAGAGCCGGAAGATACGTGGCAGGCTCACGCACGTACAGCATCATATCATCTGCGTACAGGGAGACAACGAGTGGCCACTGTCTGAACCTTAAAGCGGCGTTAGCGTGTTTTTGGCGGAGTTTGCAGGCTTAAGGCTCAAGCGCTAGAGAGAATAACATCAGAGACAGGGGACATCCCTGTCTTGTGCCGCTCTTGATTGGAAAGGCATTCGAGATCTACCCATTTACCCGCAGTTGGGCCACTGTCTCAGCATACAGCAGTTTCACCCATTTCAGGAAAAATGGCGGCATGCCCATTCTCTGTAAGACAGTGAACATATACCCCCATTGTAAGGAGTCAAAGGCTTTTGCAGCGTCTAACAGCACTGCAACCGCCTGAAAGTCTGACTCCAAGTAATGTAGCGCTGCAAAGACGGTTCGCAGGTTATGGGCCGTGGATCTCTTAGGTACAAACTCTGACTGATCTGGAAGGATCAGCTTTGGGACCAATGGCTGCAGCCTATTTGCGATTATGTTCGCCAGAAGTTTGGCATCTATGTTTATCAAGGACTGAGGCCTATAGGACTCGCATTTATTCGCCTCTTTTTCAGGCTTTAACAATGTGATGATTAGCGCTTCCTTTAGTGTGGGAGGCAGTATTCCCGTCTCGTATGCTTCGGCATAAACATTTAATAATCTGGGTGCCAGCTCATCTATGTAGGCCTTATAAAACTCACTTGGTAGCCCATCAAGGCCAGATGATTTGCACGTGGGGAGGGACATTATAGCTTCCTTCACATCCTCCACATCAAAAGGTTGCGTTAAATACTCTCTCTTGCCCTCAGAAAGCCACCCAAGAGCAATATCATCCAGATAAGTGGAGATCTCTGTCTCATTAACCAGTGGCCTGTCCAATCGAGTTCAGAGTAAAAATCCAGAAAAATCTTACTGATATCTGATGTGGGATGTCGCGCAATAGCATCCCCATCCAACATCGCTACAATATTTTCCTGACCCCTCGGCATTGTGCTAGCGAGCGACTAGGCCTGCCACCTTCCCCATAGTACCGCGCTTTACATCGTCTAGATCTATGCAAAATCTCTTGATCGGCCGTTTGGTTATGTTCAGTCACGAGGTCTCTGATTTTAGCAAGTGTTGCTGGAGCGGGATTCAATTCGTACTCCCGTTCCAACGCAAATATCTGCGCAGCCAACCCGCTGATTCTACGCCTGAGATCTTTCAAGACTCCAGCTTTCGCCCCTATGCACTCCCCCCGGATCATCACTTTGAAGGCCTCTCATAGTGTCCCCGCACTGTCTACCATTCCCTCGTTTTCTGCAAAGTTGTTTCTGATAGCGTTCCCAATTGTGTTCCTGAACACAAGGTCTGTCAGAGAGGACTGCTGAAGTCTCCACTGAAATGGAGGTCTCGCATACTCAGGGACACGCAGCTCCAGCAGCACAGGGGAGTGATCAGAGAGTGTTTTCACCAAATGACTGATTGTAACTGTCCAGGGGCATGCCTCCTCGGATGCCAGCCAGTAGTCCAGCCTGGACCATGACCCATGCACCGTGGAGACAAATGTGCTCTCCCTGGCTACGGGGTTGCAGAGTCTCCATATGTCTTTAATCCCCTCAGCATCCATCAATTCTAGCAGAGCCTCTGATGCCCGCTTCCCACGCCCCCAGCGAATTGTGAGCGGTCAAGACCCGCGTCCAGGCATAAGTTAAAATCACCACCCCAGAGCACAGTTACAGGAGGAAACATAGAAATACGTCGCCATACATCGTTAAAAAAGGCAGGATCATCAACATTGGGTCCATATACATTTAACAATTGGACAGTCGTGCCACCCAGTTTTCCCAGAATCAGTGCCACCCTACCCTGCTCGTCCACCTCAGATCTAATCATAGTGAACAGTGTACCTTTCTTGACTAGGATCATCACACCTCTGGAATAAGAGGAGTATGAGGCAGCTACTCTCACGCCAGCCCATCGGGCCCCCACATTGTTCTCAGTAAATTTGGTTAGATGTGTTTCCTGTAGGAAAGCGATTTGCACATCCGTCCTATCCAGATAAGCTAAAACAGAGCGAATTTTCTTGGAGTTATTAAGTCGGCGTACGTTCCATGTGAGAAACTTTATAGTACTACCCAGACCTGCAAGACATCAATACCATAATAGTTGTTACCCAACCATGCCACATATGCAAATTGTATTTCTCCAAAGGTTGTATCTTTACAGAATTGTACCTGCCACAGCACCCCCCCTCCCCAACATCCCCCCACCCACTTCAGCACCCCCAACTTGCTAAAGACATCCCCTTTTAACAAAAGCAACCCCCCCCCATGAACAGAGTATCATAATGAACATACGGGGTACACCCATTGGGGAACGCCAGAGTGCAAGTTGCCTCCCAAGAGATAGGGAGGTGGCTGATCTGTCCAATGTCATTGATATATTAGCACAGTCATAGTTCCAAGACTCTAGAGCTACAATAAAACCAACAGCTCGTTTTGAACCAGTGCAGCCCTTAAACAGAAAAGAGTCACTGTGGACATCACCATACAGGGAACAACTTACATATCAACACATCTCCCTTCATAAAGCGCACAGTGTGTGGATAAATTCACTGCTCCTCATCATCGGGGTCGTTAGAAGATTCACGCCTGCGCCTTTTCAATGTTTTAACGTGCTCAAGTGTGGCCTTTGGGCTGGTAAAAATCTTGAAAGCCCCCTCTGAGCCAGTTCTGAGGCGAGCGGGATACAGCATGGCGTAGGGAATACCCTCGGACATCAGTAGTTTCTTTACTGTCCCAAATTCTCTCCTTGCTGCCTGCACCGTTATCATAAAGTCCGGGTAAAAGGCCAATGCGTTTCCCTGGTATTTTATGGAGCCCTTCTCTCTCGCCATACGTAGGATAGAGTCTCGGTCCCTGTAGTTTAATAACCTGGCAATGATGGGGCGCGGCATTGCTCCAGGGACCGGCCTAGTCGCAAGCAAGCGGTGTGCACGCTCTATTATCAGCATTGGGGATAAGTTGTCCGCAACAAAAATATCTTTGATCAATGTCTCCACAAAGGTCTCCATTTTACCTGTGTTGGTCGATTCAGGCAGACCAGTAATTCTGAGGTTGTTTCTTCTTGACCTCGCCTCCAAATCTTCGTTTTTCGCCTGTATAAGCGCCAAAACCTTTTCCATGTTTAGAGATTTACTGGAGATCGTATTCAGTTCGTCCTCAGTATTGTATATACAAATCCTCTGCTCACATTCAAAAGTAGATACATAAAGTTACAGAAAATATCACAATGATGCTTGTCTTTACATTTTCAGATGTCTTTAATTTCAAGATCTTTAAGCCTTCTTAGCCAACACGTGTTTCGTCGCTGTTACAGGGGATTACCCCGCGACTTCTTCAGGGCTGAGGTCAGTTTCAAGTAGTCTCTTAATTCCGGCGATAATTCCATCCCGGAAGGGGTTCCTATAAGTTCTGCTCCTGGAGAGGTAGACCAATTAGTCTCGTGTCCGGAAAGCTAAATATGCTTCCAAATGTAAGGGAGTTTCTTTTAGAAGAGCTGCCCCATCCGGCAGTATTAGGTGGAACCCTTCGGATCTCCAGGCCGTGGCGTGTTCACCGTGCAAATCAGCACTGCGTCCCTTTTGGCGTATTAATCCACCTATTTCTGTCAGATATGACCGTGATGGACGATTTGCGTCTGTTGGCAGACAGGGGACAATCAACTTATTTTGCTTGACCTGTCTGCCGCTTTCGACACGGTCAACCATGATATTTTGCTAACCCGTCTAGAGGAGGTAGGAGTAGTGGGCACTGCCCTGGATTGGTTTCGATCCTATCTATCTGGCAGGTGTCAGGCAGTGGCTCTTCCACCGTTCCAGTCAGCCTTCACTAACATCTGCCATGGGGTCCCACAAGGATCTGCCATCAGCCCAATTTTATTTAACATCTATTTGAGCCCATTGATCAATACCATTCGGGCTCATAATGTGAAATTGGTAAATTATGCTGATGACACCCAGATCATTCTATCTCTTGATGGAACCCTACCTAATGCCCTGGAGGATTTTCATGCGTGCATGCACGACACTGCGCAGTGGTTACGAAATAACTCTCTACAATTTAATTCGGATAAGACCGAAATTCTACACTGCGCAGTTGGGAAGGTCCATCTGCCTCTTCCTCACAACTTTTGGCCTCTTGGTACATCTACTCCCTTGGCGCCGTCTAAGACGGTGCGAAACTTGGGAGTCATGTTCAATGCCAACCTGTCATTGGAGACGCAAGTGAATAAGACGGTGGGGTGCTGTTTCGGCCTTATTAGAGCTTTGAGAAGATCCTTCCGTTGAACAATCAAGGCTCTGACCGAGATTGGAAGCGAGGCGCTATCTTAAGCAGACTTGACTATTGCAACGCCTTATTGTTGGAGTCCCCCAAATATCTGATTCAGAGACTGCAACGTGTTCAGAATACGGCTGCGAAATTAGCCCTGTCTAGGCCACGAGGCTTTTCTGCCTCAATGTGCCTAGCTGAGCTACACTGGCTCCCTGTGCAGCAAAGAATACATTTCAAATCCCTTTGCATAGGGTTTAGGGCTCTGCATGGACTCGGTCCTAAGCCGCTACAGAAGAAATTGGTTTGGTATACTCCTACCCGGAGCCTCCGTTCCTCTTCTGCCTGTTCGGCAAAGGTACCCAGGTTGAACAGGGCCAGACTGGGAGGAAGATCTTTTAGTATTGCCGCCGCGAAACTCTGGAATGAACTTCCACTTGAAATCAGACAATGTAGTACCCTGTCCCTGTTCAGGAAAAGGATCAAAACGTGGCTGTTCCCCAGAAACTGATTCTGTCGTGTTCGAGTAATGTTTATTTTAGGTTCTGTCCTTCTCGCTCCACGCTGGTCTGTGCTCACGTATCTTTAGCGCCAGGGTACCCGTAGGGTGTTTGTCGCGCTCTATAAATGTTATATACAATACAATACAATACACTGCTGATTTGCACAGTGACTCCTGCTCGAAGCTGTCGTCATCCGTCGACCTTTTGCTTTGAAGTCCCGAGAACCAGACGTGCTTGCTGTTCCAACTTCGAATTTTCGGTTTTGGTTATCTTTTGGATCATCCAGACGCTGAGGCCCCGCTATCGTTCCGAAGCGGGCCCGTCCCAGACCGGGTCTGGAAGTTGCGGAGCCGAAATCCAGCTAGGGCACCGCTTCCTGCCTCTGCCTCCAGGTTCCAGCTATTTGTGATTCCCTGGATCTTCCCTGTACTGATATTTTATCAGCCTGGCATCTGACCTGACGTTTTGATCACCTGCGTGGAAGGTGTTTTCATCTTTCAAGCGCCTACGTGGACTCGGACTCCTCTGCTGACCCCAAATTACGGGACACTATACGGATCCTGTACTTATATTCGACTGTCATTTCCTAACGGAGTCTTGGACCCCATTCCATGGTTCAAGATCATCCCGTGTCTTCCCCCTTACTGTACGGCCACTCCCTGGATTGCTTCTATATTGTGCCCTGATGAAGGTGACGGCGAGGAATCTAGCCCTACACCGAAACGCGCGTCGGCACCGTGCTTGACAGGAACCACACAGTGGCACACATGAAAATTTATAATTGTATAAAGGGCGCCTATGTTTAAATTTATGTTCTTAAAGCAACTATCAACAATTCATGTTGTCTATTGAATCACAGTAATATCTGGTTTTCTAAATTTTTCCACGGATTTTCATTTCCTTATTTGAGGGATCATTTTAGGATTTATCCTTTACATTAGGATAAGATATCACACTGTGTTCTAACCCCGGGTTCCTGTATTTATATTTTTGCAATTCTTTTATTGTGTGAATGTGTTAGTGAGATAGCGGAGTGAATGCGATTTTTGGATGCTTGACTGTTTAGTTTTTGTAAGGATGCTATGAGGATGGGGATGTTTTCTATCGAGTTGCCGTAATTTATCTGGTCTTTGGGGGAATTTATTCATTTGTTCACCTGTTCTTTTTTAGTCTCAACGAGACAGAACATATCTATGTTATTAAACCTACTGTATATTTTGATTTTCATGTACATATATATAAAAAGAACACTGCAATGTATCATATACTTTGAAGATTGATATATTCTGAATAAATATTTTTGTATTAGTGGTTGTATAATTATGTTATTGTTTGTCTGATGTATTTCCCACCCTGTTCATTCCCATCTGACTGACGTACAGATATTGAGAGACGCATTGCGCTCTGGTTTACCTACAGGCAGGTGACAAGATTTCCCTTTTTGGTACGGGTTTGTCCTTTATTGTACTTGTGATAGACCTTAGAGCGCCATTTTGCCTATTGCTGACCACCGACTGTATAACTAACGTCCTCAGTATTGGAGACCCTCTGCTCAACCTCTCCGATTCTGGTGTTTTTACAGCTTTGCAGACATGTGGTCCATTCGTAGATTTAGGGCGTCGATCTTCCCATCTATTGACTGTAGACTACACTGCATTGCTAGAAGAGTTGTTTCCAGGTAGGGGGCAGCCTCCCCTGGGGATTCCGCCTCCGAGTCAGAGGCAGTCTTTGATTGTGACCTGCTAGGTTGCCGCATCTCAAACGTGAGACGGGGCTGAGATTTGTCAGTTTTCCCCATTTTCTTTTCCCTTGCACTTGTGTGCCACGGTCAGACAGTGTGCACCTTTTCCAATTCTCTGTTGATACTGCACTTGCTGCGTCGTCCTACCCAGGCAGCCCCACGTCTACAGCTCGCGGTTCAGAAAGTTTTTTGTACTTAGTTTGCCTTGCGTGCCAGCCCCCATTATAAGCTGCAGCCCGCTGTCATGCCAGTTCTGGTTTCGTAGCAGCTATGTCCTATTTTCTGCAGCTACCGCCAGCTACAGCCGGTTGTATTACACTTCCCAGGCTGGAATATTCCCTTCACTCACATCCGATACCACCGCAATTTTGTCTCACATCGGTGTGGGGGAGTGCACCTTAAACTTGCAGCCGCTACTTCATGCACAATGTAGTGCGACCTGATGCGTCCAGTTTTTTTTTTTTTTTTAAGTTTCTTATTATAGTTGTTCGTTTTCGGCCGCCACACAGTATTCCCCCTCCTCTCTAGCGTCCCAGGCCGACTCGGTAACCAGCCCCGTCACCTGTTCACGCGGGCAGGTCCGTAGGCCACAGCCGCCTGCCCAGGCCTACACTTATCTCTGTACTCCCAGGCCCCAGCGCGGCCGCCGGGCCCACTCACCACACCAGTTCTGTGCTGCAACTCACACTTTCGGGGCTGAGCGTGGTTTCCTCAGGGCGCATAGCAGGTCCGTTCTGTGCCGCCTCCCGCCTTCTTCGTCCGCGATGCCTCGAGCTTCGCGAGGCAGACCAGTCCGCACCGCTCCCCCGCCAGGCCCCGCCGCGGACAGACCTCCACTCAGTGGTGCCTAGCAATGGGCAGCAGGCCGGCCCTCGGTCCCCCTCTCACTTGGCATGGGTTCGAACAGCAGGCGCGTCACTACTCACACGGGCGTCCTTCTCCCAGCTGGCAGCCTCTCAGTGATGTACGCTCTGTGCCTCCCAAGCGCATACGGCCGCCATTCTGCTTTTGTGGGTTTGGCAGATTCACCGCGGGATTACTGCGATGTCGAATTTATCGGCGCTTGCAAATTGCCTCACATCTGTCCGGAGCTGCATACATTAGCTCTGCGTCCCATTTGGCGAATTAATCCAACATATTTCAGTCAGATATATGTCGGATTGTGGATCGGCCGGCAGAGCTGCACTAATGCGCAGCCATCTTGCCGTGTGCCCTCTAGCGCCCCTAGAGAAACTGGACAATTAAGGACAGATACCCACCTCTATAGAAAATAAATAGGGTGTTAACGAGAGAAGAAGTAAGAGGAACAAGCATTGAAAATGCAATAGGTCTCGCCTGTGATTAAGTTAAAGCCATTTGCTTAGCTAATGGTATTGTTGCGGGGATTCTGCACATATACAGAACTATGCACAGGAAAATAGGACCTCGGTGTATAGTGGTGTACCAACCATCCACCTTAGTGCCCAAAATCCCAATCCGACAAGCTATAGTGTCTCATTCGTTCTCCGTACTACAGCGAAGCTACCAATGATTAGACATCCCAGAACACGGACTCTTTCAGGAATCGCGGGAGCAAGAACACTCTTTCATTACTCACTTATACTTGTCCACAACGTGCGTATTAAGAGACACAGTATAGTTTAAAATGTTTATTTCAACTATCGTGCTCTAAGACACAGTACACGTGCCAGTACTAGCAGCATAATGCATAAAGACAAAACAGTAAGCATGGTTACAATTCCATAGGATACAAACGGGGACAGCATTTTATAAAGACAGTGGATTAAGGACTATAATGCCTTGCCACCCTCCCCGTGCTAGTAACTAGTTTATTATAAAAATAGAAGACCTCTGGGCTTTGTCAGGGGGACCCCCATACCTCAAGAATTAGATGCAAGGTTTACATCATCGGACAAGCACAGCTCTTCTCCCTGGAAAGGTTCTTCTCCAAGTGCCTCCAACAGGGAGATCACCATATTAAAAGCACACGAATTTCTCCAGTGCAGCTGTATTTCATGTTATGTCTAAGTGCGAGGGGCTGACCAGAACAGCAACAACAAGGGACGTTGTTTTTCGACCTTGTACATTGTGTGCAGACGAAAACCACAGAGAACATCAGAAAAGGTGAAAGGCAGAAATGCAGACAGTTCTAATGTGAACGGTCACAAGCAGAGTCTGGAAAAACAAAGTCACTGAGTAACGTGTGCAAAGGAGGCATCATGGCAGCTAGGCCTAAGCTAACTTAGCAATGTCGACCATGAGGCCACAATCCACACTACACCCTCCCATGGTCAGTCCATAGGACAAGACATAGGACGAAAGCAGAGTTCAAATAGATGGAGCAGAAAGCAAACGTCTGTACGTGGGACAAGTCTTTTAGAAGAAAAAAGTCGAAATAGGGAAGAAAAAAGAAAAAAAGAAAAAAAAAATGTCACCCAAAGACGATAAAAAAATCCGGATATGCAGTTTATCGAGTCAACAAAACTAATCCATCAGAGTGTATGCGCAGAAGACAGCAACACCTTCCAAAAAGACATCATTGTCATCGTTTGAAAAAAGAGATGCCATCCAGTTCAACAAATCAAAACTGCATTCATGTTCCTCACAATAGGGAGCCGCGATCAGCATTGCGGGACAACTTGCGTGATATTCAATATAACTTTGTTGTAGGAGATTCTGAGCAGCCGCCCAGATATCCCATTGTGCCAAGACTCCAAGTGTAGCCGCACGCGCCATTAATCCGTTACCGGAACATTCCCGTTCATGGGCCAACAAGGGGCCCATCAACTTGTCGAAATCCGGGTCAGAACAAGACGTATTGGAGAGGCAAACATCCAAGGACCAAGAGAACGGACATCGTAAGCAGGACATCACAGGTTGCACGCAAGTGAAATACGCAAAGCGAAAAGAGAGTCCATAAGCCACGCTGGGTGTCGCCAGCGGCAGGACGCCGAAGCGGTCAATCATGTGGTCACGGAGCATCCGCAGTCGCCCTTGGATGTGTAGGGCCACAAGAGGTGCAGCCATTGCGCAACAGACAAAGTAAAAGCAATATTCCAGCAGCTAAGGCTAGGATCAATGGGAAGCCACCAAAGACGCTGGAAAAAATAGAATGAATAAAAGCCGGAATTACACCAAATATAATCTGAAAGGAGGTCAAAAGGCCAGAGCCCACAACTTTAAAAAAGTGTACAAGGCCTTCGATATTAGATGTATTAAATATACGGTGAATCAGTTCACCGAAATGTTGGGGAAGGTTAGTATTCAAAAGGGCCTGTATTTCACTGTGGGTGCTGGCCACCTGGAGGACGAAGGTCTCCCGTGCGGAAGTTAGCATAACCTCCTGGTTTAATAATAGCGCCTTTATTCTGCTCAATTTATTGAAATCCGCCTTCAAAGTCGGTATGTAAGGCCAAATGGAACTGTCTAACTTCCCACGCAGGGGCGGAAAAAGCACATTTTTGCAGCACAATACGCGTTGCGAAACTGTTACAATGTAGGGTATGCCAGCCTGCAACCTACAGCAATCCTGATTATTTAAAAGCAGATAGCTACCGTTAGCAAGCATAGTGAAAGTAGGTGATATAACCGGAACAGGACGCCCTTTAAAACACATGCAAGATTCGGGGCAGAAACATTACAAGCCCTGTGCAATTTAATGTTTTTACAAACAAGGGAATGACCCACTGTAGAGCGCAAGACTCCCCTATGAGAAATACCTCCTTGTCATCCCTAAGGCATCTGTATGTGAAAGGTAGGGACCAAAGTTCATGCAAAAAGGCACTACCGAAAGGCTCGAAACGGCCAACAGCATAATGTTTCATGCATGAACTAAATTCAAATAAAGAAAAAGGCAAAGTGATAACCCCGTGTACTAGCCACACTGCAGAGTCAGTCTCCCCCACAGAGAATGGTAAAGGATCTATTTTTTCGATATGTAGAAGAGTGTATGTTGCATCTTTCATGGACATGAACTGCTGTTTCTCAGTTAAATTAAACGGCAAGAACAAGGCAGATGTGTTTAAAAAATGCCATGGAACCTTCCCCATTTTCAGTGGGCCCGATTCACAGAACTAACTTACGACAAAATCCTAAACTTACTACTCATGGTATTCACAGAATGCACTTACGACTGTCCTAAGTTTACGTCCGCACTCGGGCCGGAATTTCCGCACCCGGAGTGTAAGCTCCACACCCGGAGTGTAAGCTCCACACCCGGAGCGGAATTTCCACCATCGGGCCGGAATCTCCACTTCCAGGCCGGAATACCCACAATGCATCAGATATAGTCAATTAACACCATATTGTGGGTATTCCGGCCCGGAAGCGGAGATTCCGGCCCGATGGTGGAAATTCCGCTCCGGGTGTGGAGCTTCCGCTCCGGGTGCGGAAATTCCAGCCCGAGTGCGGACGTAAACTTAGGACAGTCGTAAGTGCATTCTGTGAATACCATGAGTAGTAAGTTTAGGATTTTGTCGTAAGTTAGTTCTGTGAATCGGGCCCAGTGTCTGCAAAGTCCATGCAAACTGCATTACTGAACGCAATTGATTCTGACCATGATATAACACAGACACGTCATCCTGTACAATATCAACAACAGATGAAACAATATTCTCTAATGTGTAAATGCGGGAAAACAGGGTGTTAATACCATTGTCGACAACAGCAAGCACTTTTTCTAGATTTGCTTGATCTATTTCCCGTAAACGGAAGCAGCTTCTATTTGTGAAAGCTTCCAGATTTCATTGTAAGTCGCATAAACAAATCTTTTAGGTCTTGGACCTCTAGGTCCTAGAACAAAGTCGGCCAGATCGATGTTGCTGGATAGCAGTGATAAGTGTTGTTTTACGGAATCTAAGGTAAAGTGCTGCAACCACTGTTTACATAATTTACCAACCGAATATGTTGTGATTGAACGTGAGTCAGAAAAACGTGGATCTGGTCTATCCTGTTTGTATCCAGGAGCAGAGTTATGAAAACGCAGTTGGCAGGCATTAGAAGCTTTGGGCCACACCAACCAGGCCGAGCGATCTAGTGTAGAGACATTAAATGAGTTATTGTGGAACAAAGCTTGCAATCTATCAAGGGAAAAATTTTAATGCAAGCTCCTGTTCGGCCAGGAAGACAACGCAGGAGGGGAAGGTGCATTTAATTCTTTGGAAGTCGCCAAACCAAAACAAGTTGTTTGATATATAGCACTGTTTAAAAATAATATTTGGGTGGGGATAAGGCATGCGCGGTGTAAGGCTTCTGTACCGCGTACCTGCCAAGATTTAGTGCCCCAAATAGATTTCAAGTCAATGGTGTTTTTCCAGTGCTCATAGCCACCAACAGCTAATGCGTCCATAAAGGAACTGGAATATAGCAATTTGGTGTGGGTCAACATCACCTTTGGATTCGAAGAAATGTTCAATTTAAAATAATAGGACCCCAGGTTTGATCTGTCAAAGTCTGTAAAGTAAGTACATTTATTTATCAGTGTTTGGGAGCTACCTTGCAGAGGGTTCGGGCAATGTTCCCACTGGGTATAATTGAAACTACCTCGAAGTGTACTTGGTTTATGCAGAAAATGGTTACCGTAATGCTGGTAACAATACAGATCGGCATAATTAGCAGAATTTAAGTACAAATCCTCAGCATTAAAAGCAGCATAATACTTCAAATCAGAGAATAACGATTCAATTGCATGCACATCCCAATCATCTGAATGAATATTACTTTTTACCACATCACCCATGGAAACACGAAGCACATTTGGGACATTAATTATTTCAGTCAGTCCATGAATTTGGAAATTCACTGCATCCCATACGATGCCATCTGCAACTGGAAAGGCGGAAATGTTCACAAATGTGTGGTCACGCTTCATGATGTGTGAAGAAGAATGTGGAGCCAAAGTTCCAGCCACAGAGTTCACCGCAGAGCGTTCTGGCAAGTAGTGACCATTGATGAGCAAGAAAAAACTGTCACAAAGCCAATGGACATGGACAGGAAAATCAGAAATAGCACCAACCAGATGTATGTCCACGGAGGGACCAAAAAATTGTCTCTGAACCAGGATACAAAAATACTGAATTTGGTTAGCACAAATGATGAGGTGGAAGACGAATCAAAGGAAAAACGAGACGGGTTCAGTGGTGTTGTAGGCAAATGAGCCACTGACTCACTTGCGGGGTAAGTATACTCAGTTTCCTCGTTGCAGGAGGAAGCCGGGAGGTTGAGCAGGCGATCTGGCAAAGCGACCATCCCAATGGTAACATCGGCACATGTGGAGACTGGAGGGCCACGAACAGGATTTCTTGAAATTGCTGGACATGATACCGCAGGTGTTACACTATTCAGAATCGGCCAGATGTTGTAGCTTGACATTGTCCACTGAGATGTATCTGTTGTCTCTGCGACCAGGAAGCGGTGGTAAGATGACTGTAAGAGTACCCTTCAAGCCAAGAACCGGAACTGGTGCACGATAAGAGGGGCCAAATTCTTTTTGTTCTCCACCTTCTCTCGGACCAGATCTCCAATCTTTGGAAGCCAGCCGGCAACCGGAATCTGCAGCGCTGCGTCTGTGGCTGAGGGTAAGTGTTCGCTTGCAAGTCTGTCACGGGTCTCTTGTAAGTCCTGTAACATAGTAGAATGATTATCTACATCAAAGATTGCGGCAGTCGCCGCCATGTCTAGACCATCAAGGTCTGGCACAAACATCTGTATGCCAAAGAGCATTTTGTATGGGGTCCGCCCACCCAGAGATCTTCTAGGGAGATTATTAAGTGCACGTTGCACACCATACAAGTGGGCCAGCCAGTTCCTGCCAGTACCTAAGGCTCTAGCTGTCAAGGATTGCTTTAAGTCACGGTTCATTCGCTCCACAATTGAGTTGCCCTCAGGCCTGTATGGAGACGAAAATTGCACCAGCACCCCCATAGACCTCATCGCGTCCTTGTACGCCTTAGAGGCGAACGCTGGACCTTGGTCGGAATGGAAGGTGCCACAGGCAAAAATTCCCACAAAGACACGCAAATCCCTGATGACATTTTGAGCGTCAGCACTGCGTTGTGGCCAAACCCAGATGAAACGTGTGCACGAATCAACTGCAACTAAGATATATTTATATGCAGTATCAGAAGAAAATGGACAGCAGTGATCAAGGTATACACAACCAAAAGGTTTATTAGAAATGCAGAGCTGTGTTTGTGGCGGACGTGTAACCGTAGAGGGCTTAATTTGCTGACAGATGTCACAAGAAAGGACATAATTACGGGTCTGTTTGTATAAACCACGCCACCAATAACGCTGCTGCAAGAGTGAAACAGTTGCAGACACGCCAGCATGGGCCGAAGCCAAGCCTTCGTGTGCGGCTGTTATCAACGAATTTCTGCGGTCCGCTTTGGGAATCAGTCGATCACCAACGTCTGGAATTCTTACATAAGGAACCTGGTCGGGACTTAAGTGATAAGAGTATTTGGAAGGGAAACCCTGTGGATAATTAGAACCTTCCTTAGTTGCAGCAATAGCTGCCAAAATCTCATTATCTATTTTTGTCATGGATCTTGTAACGGCTGCTACTGAGCACGTGGCTACTGCTGATTTGGCAGCTTCGTCCGCCAAACTGTTACCGACCGCGTGTGCGCCCACACGCTGGTGGCCAAGAGTGTGAATCACCTGTGTGAGAGGCAGACGTTGTTTAAGATCTGCTACTCGAACCCAAAGCATTTTATGCTTAATTGCGCTGCCTTTAGAATCTCTATAGTCGTTCTGAGACCAAAAGAATAAGTTGTCATTAAAAGACTGAACACAGTAGTAAGAATCGCATACAATAAGTGTAGTCACATCCGGGTCTGCAAACTCAAGTGCGAGCACCAAAGCACGCAGCTCGGCCAATTGGGCGGTACTGTCTCCCAGTGCCTGCGTGTGCACAACACTCGATTTGAACTCACCGTTCACCATGGTACCTGCCACAATAGCACATGCTGCTGAGTATGCATGCTTAGAACCCGTGGCCGGTTGCGCCGAACCATCGGTGTAAATGATACATTTGTACTCCTCAAGCGGCAGCAAAGACAGAGGAGGAGGATGAACAAATTCATACTGCAAGAACTCCTGTGTCTGAAGAGAGGAATCAAAGATAAAGTTGACATCAGGAGACGTCAAAGAAGTAGCCCATTGTATCCAACGGGGGTGCAAAGCCTTAGAGTTTGGTACACTTGCCTTTGTCACGGCCTCCAGGGCAGGATAGGGTGTGACAACCAAGATGCGTTACCCTGTGCCAGTGCGCGTTCTTTAATAATCGCCATTTGCACTGCAGTCAAAACTTTCTCCACAGTTGAAAAGCGCAACTCGGCAGAAGTGTAAAGATGCGACTTGTAGGAAATAGGTACTGTGTCACCTTCGTTAAACGTCAAGTACGTGAAACCCACTGCCCCTGGCACAATTCTAATCACCAGGTTCGTGTGGTTATCACGAGTCAACAAGAACTTAGATTCAAGTAGATCAGACTGCAAAGATTGCAGAATAAGCGAATGTTCCGGAAGCCAGCATGACTTCAAAAAGGTAGGTTGTATCAAGGCATAGAGAGGCTTGATACGCTGGGCATATTCGGGAATGTAAGAACGCCCGAAGTTCAAAAATCCCAGCAAAGACTGAAGTTTTTTCAGGGTCGTCGGAGGGCGCAAAAGTGCGCACTTCTCCAGGAAGTGGGGAGCTAAGCCCCTACCTTCATTGTTGAGCTCATAGCCCAAAAACAACACAGTGTATTCTGCGATGTGAGATTTGGCAAAATTAAATTTGTAACCTAAGACCGCGAACTCGAGAATAATGCGGTCTACTCGGGAAAGATGCGGCCATAGTTCGTCGTCTGTCAGATAAATATCATCCACGTACGAATACGCATCTGGGTCTATGTTGTCCAACAAAGAGACAACACGGGCGGCGAAGACTCCCGGGCTGTTTTTATAGCCCATTGGCAAACGCCGGAATTTATCTGTTTTCCACCGGAAGTGAAAGCGGTCCATTGACTGCAGTCAGGGGACAAATTGTGAGTGTAAAAACCATTGGAATGGTCAAGTGTTGTTTTATATTTTTTACGAACAAGACTGTCTACAAGCGCAGAACTATGTGTATTCTGTACCGCAAAGGTTCGACAATGAGAGTTCAAATGCCGGTAGTCTAAAACCAAGCGGTAAGACCCATCGGGTTTAGAAACCGCGAAAAGGGGATTATTCATTGGTGACACGCATGTTTCAATTACTCCTTGATATTCTAACTGTGTCAGAATGTCGGAAACGGGACCCTTAGCTTCCCGCCGGAGGGGATATTGGGGTTGAGGCTGTGGCATAGACCGCAATGGTATATCATGGGGGAGAATCCTCATCCCAGCCCACGTGATTACAGTACAGTGCCGGGGCCTGGGCCACAGCCCATTCAGCTGCGAGAGCCTCCGCTCTGTCCTTGGGGACATGATGCGAAAAGCTCGGAAGGATTACTTCCTCCCCTCTAGGAGCCGCAAGAACAAATGGGGGCGGGCAATCTGCCTCCGCCAATAAAATGTCGTAAGAAGAGGTCAGATTTTCCCAAAAGATCCCTTTAATAACCCACTCAATGTCACCTTCAATGTGAAGGACAATATTAAATAATCTGTCTGGGGGTGCCACTCGGGTGTCAGCTGTCTCGACAGTAATGAAAGTGTCAGTTGCTGTCGCCTCCACATGAGGACGTAGTGCCTCCCGCACTATGGTAACTTCCGCGGCGCTGTCTAGCAGCGTCACTGCCCACGGCCAATTCAGGAATCTCGTTCTCACCGTCTGTGGCATATCTCGCTGTTAAAGCGGCAACTTTTTTCTTCTGAAACTGTGGGCGAGAACGTGGAAATTCTTCTTGTTTCCCTCTGCCAGGTTGTCGAGGTTCGTCTCGTCCCTGTCGGGTGTCACGACCCCTGCCTCTTTCCTGGCGATCTCCTCCACCAGCCTGTGAGGTCGATGGTGCCTGTGAAGAACGAGGAGAACGCTGGTCAGGGACCTGAAATCTATCAGGAGACTTAATTCTCGCTCGGTCGCGCAAATCATAAGTGCGTTCAGAAGATACGGAAACCGGTGATGCAGCACGCGACCCTGGTTTTGGTTGTTGCTTTCCCTGTTTCTTTAACTTCCAGTTCTTTTTAGAAAAGAATGGTTTCTCGTCTTTACCAGACTGAGATGTTGGTTGTGATTGTGGTTGAGTTTGCGTTTTAGCAAAAGGCTTAACTCCCAAACTATTGCGGCCAATGGTTTTATAAGGCTGTGCAATAATTTTCGGTAATTCGCGAGGCTTGTCCAGTTCTGGGACTAAAGCCAAAGCATTAGCGACTTGAAAGTTAACTGCATCACCCTTGACATTCGCAAGGATTAGATCAGCCACTACATCGAACACTCCCACCAGTCTCATCCCCAATTCCACAGCCGCTTCAGGGCCATGTTCGTCTTGTACACGCTTAATTACGGTGGGGAGGACCATCATGGATGGAGTGCCGAAACACTTCGCATACACAGCCGCAAATACCTTACCCCAGTTGTTGCATTCTGTCAACTCGGGAACTAATCCTTTTGGCAAACTTATAGTCAAAATCCTGTGTTTTTCTACAGGAGAGGTATTCGGAAACACTGCCTCCAGCTGGTCAAATTTTTCAGCAAGCCAATAAGGCAAATCATCCTTATTCTGTGGGCGTTTGCCCATCACCGAATTTACCATGACGGGACTTATAGTCACACCGCCAAGTCCAGCTGGATGCACCGCAACTCCAGGAGGGGCCATCTGGACATTGCCTGTGACATATTGTACTAAAGCTCTGTGCACACGGATCAAAGACGTATGCAGCACGCGCAGTTCATCTACTGGAACCGCTAAATGACGTGGATGTGGGGTATACCCGGCCAAAACAGGCCAAGCGGCCCCATCTATCGATAAAGGGCCTAAACGAATCGGGGTGACCGGGTGTGGGAGGGCGCCATTAAACCAAACACGGTGCTGCCATGCCGTGAGCGGAACTTCAAGAGCTTGATAAGGCCGATAAACATTAGGAACGGCGGTGGGAGCGTAAACGTGGAACAAATTGTCAGCTCCTTCCACCGCCGGAAAAGTGACCCATGAGTAAAATACCTCAAAGTGGTAAGCCGGATCAGCTTGGACCACAAAGATGAGGGCGACACCCGCGTCGGGTACTCCATAGGCCGTTAAATGAGCACGGAGCGCGGCGCGGCTATGTGCCGGTATATTGACATTCACAGCCATCAAGACTAAGAATGTAGAACAACCTAGTGCGTGGCAGCGCAATACAGGGTTAACAGAAAGAGAATACCTTTTAATAACTTCAAGCTTGAAAGAACCTATAAAAACATCAATATAGGAGGTTAAACCCTCACATCTGTTTCCGGAAACATAAGTGAAGGGAATTGTGGACAAGCACAAGCACTACTCAAGCGTCTCGCAGATAAGAAGCCCCCACGTTGGGCGCTATGTTGCGGTGATTCTGCACATATACAGAACTATGCGCAGGAAAACAGGACCTCGGTGTATAGTGGTGTACCAACCATCCATCTTAGTGCCCAAAATCCCAATCCGACTAGCTATAGTGTCTCATTCGTTCTCCGTACTACATTACTGACTTATACTTGTCCACAACGTGCGTATTAAGAGACACAGTATAGTTTAAAATGTTTATTTCAACTATCGTGCTCTAAGACACAGTACACGAGCCAGTACTAGCAGCATAATGCATAAAGACAAAACAGTAAGCATGGTTACAATTCCATAGAATACAAACGGGGACAGCATTTTATAAAGACAGTGGATTAAGGACTATAATGCCTTGCCACCCTCCCCGTGCTAGTAACTAGTTTATTATAAAAATAGAAGATCTCTGGGCTTTGTCAGGGGGACCCCCATACCTCAAGAATTAGATGCAAGGTTTACATCATCGGACAAGCACAGCTCTTCTCCCTGGAAAGGTTCTTCTCCAAGTGTCTCCAACAGGGAGATCACCATATTAAAAGCACACAAATTTCTCCAGTGCAGCTGTATTTCATGTTTGTTTAAGTGCGAGGGGCTGACCAGAACAGCAACAACAAGGGACGTTGTTTTTCGACCTTGTACATTGTGTGCAGACGAAAACCACAGAGAACATCAGAAAAGGTGAAAGGCAGAAATGCAGACAGTTCTAATGTGAACGGTCACAAGCAGAGTCTGGAAAAACAAAGTCACTGAGTAACGTGTGCAAAGGAGGCATCATGGCAGCTAGGCCTAAGCTAACTTAGCAATGTCGACCATGAGGCCACAATCCACACTACACCCTCCCCTGGTCAGTCCATAGGACAAGACATAGGACGAAAGCAGAGTTCAAATAGATGGAGCAGAAAGCAAACGTCTGTACGTGGGACAAGTCTTTTAGAAGAAAAAAGTCGAAATAGGGAAGAAAAAAAGAAAAAAGAAAAAAAAATGTCACCCAAAGACGATAAAAAAATCCGGATATGCAGTTTATTGAGTCAACAAAACTAATCCATCAGAGTGTATGCGCAGAAGACAGCAACACCTTCCAAAAGACATCATTGTCATCGTTTGAAAAAAGAGATGCCATCCAGTTCAACAAATCAAAACTGCATTCATGTTCCTCACAATAGGAAGCCGCGATCAGCATTGCGGGACAACTTGCGTGATATTCAATATAACTTTGTTGTAGGAGATTCTGAGCAGCCGCCCAGATATCCCATTGTGCCAAGACTCCAAGTGCAGCCGCACGCGCCATTAATCCGTTACCGGAACATTCCCGTTCATGGGCCAACAAGGGGCCCATCAACTTGTCGAAATCCGGGTCAGAACAAGACGTATTGGAGAGGCAAACATCCAAGGACCAAGAGAACGGACATCGTAAGCAGGACATCACAGGTTGCACGCAAGTGAAATACGCAAAGCGAAAAGAGAGTCCATAAGCCACGCTGGGTGTCGCCAGCGGCAGGACGCCGAAGCGGTCAATCATGTGGTCACGGAGCATCCGCAGTCGCCCTTGGTTGTGTAGGGCCACAAGAGGTGCAGCCATTGCGCAACAGACAAAGTAAAAGCAATATTCCAGCAGCTAAGGCTAGGATCAATGGGAAGCCACCAAAGACGCTGGAAAAAATAGAATGAATAAAAGCCGGAATTACACCAAATATAGTCTGAAAGGAGGTCAAAAGGCCAGAGCCCACAACTTTAAAAAAGTGTACAAGGCCTTCGGTATTAGATGTATTAAATATACGGTGAATCAGTTCACCGAAATGTTGGGGAAGGTTAGTATTCAAAAGGGCCTGTATTTCACTGTGGGTGCTGGCCACCTGGAGGACGAAGGTCTCCCGTGCGGAAGTTAGCATAACCTCCTGGTTTAATAATAGCGCCTTTATTCTGCTCAATTTATTGAAATCCGCCTTCAAAGTCGGTATGTAAGGCCAAATGGAACTGTCTAACTTCCCACGCAGGGGTGGAAAAAGCACATTTTTGCAGCACAATACGCGTTGCGAAACTGTTACAATGTAGGGTATGCCAGCCTGCAACCTACAGCAATCCTGATTATTTAAAAGCAGATAGCTACCGTTAGCAAGCATAGTGAAAGTAGGTGATATAACCGGAACAGGACGCCCTTTAAAACACATGCAAGATTCGGGGCAGAAACATTACAAACCCGTGCAATTTAATGTTTTTACAAACAAGGGAATGACCCACTGTAGAGCGCAAGACTCCCCTATGAGAAATACCTCCTTGTCATCCCTAAGGCATCTGTATGTGAAAGGTAGGGACCAAAGTTCATGCAAAAAGGCACTACCGAAAGGCTCGAAACGGCCAACAGCATAATGTTTCATGCATGAACTAAATTCAAATAAAGAAAAAGGCAAAGTGATAACCCCGTGTACTAGCCACACTGCAGAGTCAGTCTCCGCCACAGAGAATGGTAAAGGATCTATTTTTTCGATATGTAGAAGAGTGTATGTTGCATCTTTCATGGACATGAACTGCTGTTTCTCAGTTAAATTAAACGGCAAGAACAAGGCAGATGTTTAAAAAATGCCATGGAACCTTCCCCATTTTCAGTGGGCCCGATTCACAGAACTAACTGACGACAAAATCCTAAACTTACTACTCATGGTATTCACAGAATGCACTTACGACTGTCCTAAGTTTACGTCCGCACTCGGGCCGGAATTTCCGCACCCGGAGTGTAAGCTCCACACCCGGAGTGTAAGCTCCACACCCGGAGCGGAATTTCCACCATCGGGCCGGAATCTCCACTTCCAGGCCGGAATACCCACAATGCATCAGATATAGTCAATTAACACCATATTGTGGGTATTCCGGCCCGGAAGCGGAGATTCCGGCCCAATGGTGGAAATTCCGCTCCGGGTGTGGAGCTTACACTCCGGGTGCGGAGCTTACACTCCGTGTGCGGAAATTCCGGCCCGAGTGCGGACGTAAACTTAGGACAGTCGTAAGTGCATTCTGTGAATACCATGAGTAGTAAGTTTAGGATTTTGTCGTAAGTTAGTTCTGTGAATCGGGCCCAGTGTCTGCAAAGTCCATGCAAACTGCATTACTGAACGCAATTGATTCTGACCATGATATAACACAGACACGTCATCCTGTACAATATCAACAACAGATGAAACAATATTCTCTAATGTGTAAATGCGGGAAAACAGGGTGTTAATACCATTGTCGACAACAGCAAGCACTTTTTCTAGATTTGCTTGATCTATTTCCCGTAAACGGGAAGCAGCTTCTATTTGTGAAAGCTTCCAGATTTCATTGTAAGTCGCATAAACAAATCTTTTAGGTCTTGGACCTCTAGGTCCTAGAACAAAGTCGGCCAGATCGATGTTGCTGGATAGCAGTGATAAGTGTTGTTTTACGGAATCTAAGGTAAAGTGCTGCAACCACTGTTTACATAATTTACCAACCGAATATGTTGTGATTGAACGTGAGTCAGAAAAACGTGGATCTGGTCTATCCTGTTTGTATCCAGGAGCAGAGTTATGAAAACGCAGTTGGCAGGCATTAGAAGCTATGGGCCACACCAACCAGGCCGAGCGATCTAGTGTAGAGACATTAAATGAGTTATTGTGGAACAAAGCTTGCAATCTATCAAGGGAAAAATTTTAATGCAAGCTCCTGTTCGGCCAGGAAGACAACGCAGGAGGGGAAGGTGCATTTAATTCTTTGGAAGTCGCCAAACCAAAACAAGTTGTTTGATATATAGCACTGTTTAAAAATAATATTTGGGTGGGGATAAGGCATGCGCGGTGTAAGGCTTCTGTACCGCGTACCTGCCAAGATTTAGTGCCCCAAATAGATTTCAAGTCAATGGTGTTTTTCCAGTGCTCATAGCCACCAACAGCTAATGCGTCCATAAAGGAACTGGAATATAGCAATTTGGTGTGGGTCAACATCACCTTTGGATTCGAAGAAATGTTCAACTTAAAATAATAGGACCCCGGGTTTGATCTGTCAAAGTCTGTAAAGTAAGTACATTTATTTATCAGTGTTTGGGAGCTACCTTGCAGAGGGGTCGGGCAATGTTCCCACTGGGTATAATTGAAACTACCTCGAAGTGTACTTGGTTTATGCAGAAAATGGTTACCGTAATGCTGGTAACAATACAGATCGGCATAATTAGCAGAATTTAAGTACAAATCCTCAGCATTAAAAGCAGCATAATACTTCAAATCAGAGAATAACGATTCAATTGCATGCACATCCCAATCATCTGAATGAATATTCCTTTTTACCACATCACCCATGGAAACACGTAGCACATTTGGGACATTAATAATTTCTGTCGGTTCATGAATCTGGAAATTCACTGCATCCCATACGATGCCATCTGCAACTGGAAAGGCGGAAATGTTCACAAATGTGTGGTCACGCTTCATGATGTGTGAAGAAGAATGTGGAGCCAAAGTTCCAGCCACAGAGTTCACCGCAGAGCGCTCTGGCAAGTAGTGACCATTGATAAGCAAGTAAAAAACTGTCACAAAGCCAATGGACATGAACAGGAAAATCAGAAATAGCACCAACCAGATGTATGTCCACGGAGGGACCAAAAAATTGTCTCTGAACCAGGATACAAAAATACTGAATTTGGTTAGCACAAATGATGAGGTGGAAGACGAATCAAAGGAAAAACTAGACGGGTTCAGTGGTGTTGTAGGCAAATGAGCCACTGACTCACTTGCGGGGTAAGTATACTCAGTTTCCTCGTTGCAGGAGGAAGCCGGGAGGTTGAGCAGGCGATCTGGCAAAGCGACCATCCCAATGGTAACATCGGCACATGTGGAGACTGGAGGGCCACGAACAGGATTTCTTGAAATTGCTGGACATGATACCGCAGGTGTTACACTATTCAGAATCGGCCAGATGTTGTAGCTTGACATTGTCCACTGAGATGTATCTGTTGTCTCTGCAACCAGGAAGCGGTGGTAAGATGACTGTAAGAGTACCCTTCAAGCCAAGAACCGGAACTGGTGCACGATAAGTGGGGCCAAATTCTTTTTTGTTCTCCACCTTCTCTCAGACCAGATCTCCAATCTTTGGAAGCCAGCCGGCAACCGGAATCTGCAGCGCTGCGTCTGTGGCCGAGGGTAAGTGTTCGCTTGCAAGTCTGTCACGGGTCTCTTGTAAGTCCTGTAACATAGTAGAATGATTATCTACATCAAAGATTGCGGCAGTCACCGCCATGTCTAGACCATCAAGGTCTGGCACAAACATCTGTATGCCAAAGAGCATTTTGTATGGGGTCCGCCCACCCAGAGATCTTCTAGGGAGATTATTAAGTGCACGTTGCACACCATACAAGTGGGCCAGCCAGTTCCTGCCAGTACCTAAGACTCTAGCTGTCAAGGATTGCTTTAAGTCACGGTTCATTCGCTCCACAATTGAGTTGCCCTCAGGCCTGTATGGAGACGAAAATTGCACCAGCACCCCCATAGACCTCATCGCGTCCTTGTACGCCTTAGAGGCGAACGCTGGACCTTGGTCGGAATGGAAGGTGCCACAGGCAAAAATTCCCACAAAGACACGCAAATCCCTGATGACATTTTGAGCGTCAGCACTGCGTTGTGGCCAAACCCAGATGAAACGTGTGCACGAATCAACTGCAACTAAGATATATTTATATGCAGTATCAGAAGAAAATGGACAGCAGTGATCAAGGTATACACAACCAAAAGGTTTATTAGAAATGCAGAGCTGTGTTTGTGGCGGACGTGTAACCGTAGAGGGCTTAATTTGCTGACAGATGTCACAAGAAAGGACATAATTACGGGTCTGTTTGTATAAACCACGCCACCAATAACGCTGCTGCAAGAGTGAAACAGTTGCAGACACGCCAGCATGGGCCGAAGCCAAGCCTTCGTGTGTGGCTGTTATCAACGAATTTCTGCGGTCCGCGTTGGGAATCAGCCGATCACCAACGTCCGGAATTCTTACATAAGGAACCTGGTCGGGACTTAAGTGATCAGAGTACTTGGAAGGGAAACCCTGTGGATAATTAGAACCTTCCTTAGTTGCAGCAATAGCTGCCAAAATCTCATTATCTATTTTTGTCATGGATCTTGTAACGGCTGCTACTGAGCACGTGGCTACTGCTGATTTGGCAGCTTCGTCCGCCAAACTGTTACCGACCGCGTGTGCACCCACACGCTGGTGGCCAAGAGTGTGAATCACCTGTGTGAGAGGCAGACGTTGTTTAAGATCTGCTACTCGAACCCAAAGCATTTTATGCTTAATTGCGCTGCCCTTAGAATCTCTATAGTCGTTCTGAGACCAAAAGAATAAGTTGTCATTAAAAGACTGAACACAGTAGTAAGAATCGCATACAATAAGTGTAGTCACATCCGGGTCTGCAAACTCAAGTGCGAGCACCAAAGCATGCAGCTCGGCCAATTGGGCGGTACTGTCTCCCAGTGCCTGCGTGTGCACAACACTCGATTTGAACTCACCGTTCACCATGGTACCTGCCACAATAGCACATGCTGCTGAGTATGCATGCTTAGAACCCGTGGCCGGTTGCGCCGAACCATTGGTGTAAATGATACATTTGTACTCCTCAAGCGGCAGCAAAGACAGAGGAGGAGGATGAACAAATTCATACCGCAAGAACTCCTGTGTCTGAAGAGAGGAATCAAAGATAAAGTTGACATCCGGAGACGTCAAAGAAGTAGCCCATTGTATCCAACGGGGGTGCAAAGCCTTAGAGTTTGGTACACTTGCCTTTGTCACTGCCTCTAGGGCAGGATAGGGTGTGACAACCAAGATGCGTTTTCCCTGTGCCAGTGCGCGTTCTTTAAGAATCGCCATTTGCACTGCAGTCAAAACTTTCTCCACAGTTGAAAAGCGCAACTCGGCAGAAGTGTATAGATGCGACTTGTAGGCAATATGTACTGTGTCACCTTCGTTAAACGTCAAGTACGTGAAACCCACTGCCCCTGGCACAATTCTAATCACCAGGTTCGTGTGGTTATCACGAGTCAACAAGAACTTAGATTCAAGTAGATCAGACTGCAAAGATTGCAGAATAAGCGAATGTTCCGGAAGCCAGCATGACTTCAAAAAGGTAGGTTGTATCAAGGCATAGAGAGGCTTGATACGTTGGGCATATTCGGGAATGTAAGAACGCCCGAAGTTCAAAAATCCCAGCAAAGACTGAAGTTTTTTCAGGGTCGTCGGAGGGCGCAAAAGTGCGCGCTTCTCCAGGAAGTGGGGAGCTAAGCCCCTACCTTCATTGTTGAGCTCATAGCCCAAAAACAACACAGTGTATTCTGCGATGTGAGATTTGGCAAAATTAAATTTGTAACCTAAGACCGCGAACTCGAGAATAATGCGGTCTACTCGGGAAAGATTCGGTCATAGTTCATCGTCTGTCAGATAAATATCATCCACGTACGAATACGCATCTGGGTCTATGCTGTCCAACAAAGAGACAACACGGGCGGCGAAGACTCCCGGGCTGTTTTTGTAGCCCATTGGCAAACACCAGAATTTTATTTGTTTTCCACCAGAAGTGAAAGCGGTCCATTGACTGCAATCAGGGGCCAAATTGTGAGTGTAAAAACCATTGGAATGGTCAAGTGTTGTTTTATATTTTTTACGAACAAGACTGTCTACAAGCGCAGAACTATGTGTATTCTGTACCGCAAAGGTTCGACAATGAGAGTTCAAATGCCGGTAGTCTAAAACCAAGCGGTAAGACCCATCGGGTTTAGAAACCGCGAAAAGGGGATTATTCATTGGTGACACGCATGTTTCAATTACTCCTTGATATTCTAACTGTGTCAGAATGTCGGAAACGGGACCCTTAGCTTCCCGCCGGAGGGGATATTGGGGTTGAGGCTGTGGCATAGACCGCAATGGTATATCATGGGGGGGAGAATCCTCATCCCAGCCCACGTGATTACAGTACAGTGCCGGGGCCTGGGCCACAGCCCATTCAGCTGCGAGAGCCTCCGCTCTGTCCTTGGGGACATGATGCAAAAAGCTCGGAAGGATTACTTCCTCCCCTCTAGGAGCCGCAAGAACAAATGGGGGCGGGCAATCTGCCTCCGCCAATAAAATGTCGTAAGAAGAGGTCAGATTTTCCCAAAAGATCCCTTTAATAACCCACTCAATGTCACCTTCAATGTGAAGGACAATATTAAATAATCTGTCTGGGGTGCCACTCGGGTGTCAGCTGTCTCGACAGTAATGAAAGTGTCAGTTGCTGTCGCCTCCACATGAGGACGTAGTGCCTCCCGCACTATGGTAACTTCCGCGGCGCTGTCTAGCAGCGTCACTGCCCACGGCCAATTCAGGAATCTCGTTCTCACCGTCTGTGGCATATCTCGCTGTTAAAGCGGCAACTTTTTCTTCTGAAACTGTGGGAGAGAACGTGGAAATTCTTCTTGTTTCCCTCTGCCAGGTTGTCGAGGTTCGTCTCGTCCCTGTCGGGTGTCACGACCCCTGCCTCTTTCCTGGCGATCTCCTCCACCAGCCTGTGAGGTCGATGGTGCCTGTGAAGAACGAGGAGAACGCTGGTCAGGGTCCTGAAATCTATCAGGAGACTTAATTCTCGCTCGGTCGCGCAAATCATAAGTGCGTTCAGAAGATACGGAAACCGGTGATGCAGCACGCGACCCTGGTTTTGGTTGTTGCTTTCCCTGTTTCTTTAACTTCCAGTTCTTTTTAGAAAAGAATGGTTTCTCGTCTTTACCAGACTGAGATGTTGGTTGTGATTGTGGTTGAGTTTGCGTTTTAGCAAAAGGCTTAACTCCCAAACTATTGCGGCCAATGGTTTTATAAGGCTGTGCAATAATTTTCGGTAATTCGCGAGGCTTGTCCAGTTCTGGGACTAAAGCCAAAGCATTAGCGACTTGAAAGTTAACTGCATCACCCTTGACATTCGCAAGGATTAGATCAGCCACTACATCGAACACTCCCACCAGTCTCATCCCCAATTCCACAGCCGCTTCAGGGCCATGTTCGTCTTGTACACGCTTAATTACGGTGGGGAGGACCATCATGGATGGAGTGCCGAAACACTTCGCATACACAGCCGCAAATACCTTACCCCAGTTGTTGCATTCTGTCAACTCGGGAACTAATCCTTTTGGCAAACTTATAGTCAAAATCCTGTGTTTTTCTACAGGAGAGGTATTCGGAAACACTGCCTCCAGCTGGTCAAATTTTTCAGCAAGCCAATAAGGCAAATCATCCTTATTCTGTGGGCGTTTGCCCATCACCGAATTTACCATGACGGGACTTATAGTCACACCGCCAAGTCCAGCTGGATGCACCGCAACTCCAGGAGGGGCCATCTGGACGTTGCCTGTGACATATTGTACTAAAGCTCTGTGCACACGGATCAAAGACGTATGCAGCACGCGCAGTTCATCTACTGGAACCGCTAAATGACGTGGATGTGGGGTATACCCGGCCAAAACAGGCCAAGCGGCCCCATCTATCGATAAAGGGCCTAAACGAATCGGGGTGACCGGGTGTGGGAGGGCGCCATTAAACCAAACACGGTGCTGCCATGCCGTGAGCGGAACTTCAAGAGCTTGATAAGGCCGATAAACATTAGGAACGGCGGTGGGAGCGTAAACGTGGAACAAATTGTCAGCTCCTTCCACCGCCGGAAAAGTGACCCATGAGTAAAATACCTCAAAGTGGTAAGCCGGATCAGCTTGGACCACAAAGATGAGGGCGACACCCGCGTCAGGTACTCCATAGGCCGTTAAATGAGCACGGAGCGCGGCGCGGCTATGTGCCGGTATATTGACATTCACAGCCATCAAGACTAAGAATGTAGAACAACCTAGTGCGTGGCAGCGCAATACAGGGTTAACAGAAAGAGAATACCTTTTAATAACTTCAAGCTTGAAAGAACCTATAAAAACATCAATATAGGAGGTTACACCCTCACATCTGTTTCCGGAAACATAAGTGAAGGGAATTGTGGACAAGCACAAGCACTACTCAAGCGTCTCGCAGATAAGAAGCCCCACGTTGGGCGCTATGTTTCGGTGATTCTGCACATATACAGAACTATGCGCAGGAAAACAGGACCTCGGTGTATAGTGGTGTACCAACCATCCACCTTAGTGCCCAAAATCCCAATCCGACTAGCTATAGTGTCTCATTCGTTCTCCGTACTACATTACTGACTTATACTTGTCCACAACGTGCGTATTAAGAGACACAGTATAGTTTAAAATGTTTATTTCAACTATCGTGCTCTAAGACACAGTACATGTGCCAGTACTAGCAGCATAATGCATAAAGACAAAACAGTAAGCATGGTTACAATTCCATAGAATACAAACGGGACAGCATTTTATAAAGACAGTGGATTAAGGACTATAATGCCTTGCCACCCTCCCCGTGCTAGTAACTAGTTTATTATAAAAATAGAAGATCTCTGGGCTTTGTCAGGGGGACCCCCATACCTCAAGAATTAGATGCAAGGTTTACATCATCGGACAAGCACAGCTCTTCTCCCTGGAAAGGTTCTTCTCCAAGTGTCTCCAACAGGGTGATCACCATATTAAAAGCACACAAATTTCTCCAGTGCAGCTGTATTTCATGTTTGTTTAAGTGCGAGGGGCTGACCAGAACAGCAACAACAAGGGATGTTGTTTTTCGACCTTGTACATTGTGTGCAGACGAAAACCACAGAGAACATCAGAAAAGGTGAAAGGCAGAAATGCAGACAGTTCTAATGTGAACGGTCACAACCAGAGTCTGGAAAAACAAAGTCACTGAGTAACGTGTGCAAAGGAGGCATCATGGCAGCTAGGCCTAAGCTAACTTAGCAATGTCGACCATGAGGCCACAATCCACACTACAGTATTGTATAGCAAAGCAAATGGCTTTAACTTAATGAAAGGCGAGACCTATTGCATTTTTAATGGTAATGTTCAGAGGGGCTCTCTTACTTTCCTGGTCTTAGACACACTCCACTGAAACGCAGGCATTCAAATGTGATCGGTTTTCATGGTTTAGCTTCGACCCAATTTGCAGGAGTCTGACAAAAGAACACCAACTGTGTTTTTTATGCAGCTAAAAATAGACAGTGCTCCTTGTTCGCAGGGCACTTTCTCCTACGGCAGAAGCAATTAATTGCCTTTATCATACGTTATCTCATATAGGAAAACAGATGTAGGAACAAGGTATGATATGTGTGTGTTGTCATTCTGCAGTGAAGCACGTTTTGCCATCCCTATGCACCAATGCTGTATAAATGGAAGGTGACAAGATTATTTCCCTAAACGCCCCCACAAACTCAGCATACTGTTTGTTGAGTAAGACAAATAAGAAACATTTATTTGTTTCCGTCTATAAAGCGGTACATACTGTAGACTCTGTGCAGCTGGCTGACACTGCACCACATCTGTGCTTCGAAGCTGGCACTTATGGGTGGCTAACTTTTCCTTGATTCTGAAATACAGTTCAATTGGTTGATGTGCCTTTCCGTAATATTCATGCCAAGGGTAATAACGCTTATGAAGTCGGAATTTTCTTACCCAACTGGGACAGCGCACTCCACTCAGCCATCATAAAATGCTCCTACTCCTGCCCATCGAAAGCGCTACAGCATGTTCTTGGTAGTGTGAAACGCTATATACATGGATTTACTGTTATTCTCAGGCTTGTGATATTGTATTCAACTAATTTGGTGCATTCTGGGAGTTGTAGTCTGAGTAGTTGGGCTAACAATCGGCGAATTGGAACAGGAAACCAAACTAAGGGATTGCTCTCCACGGACTCATCTGGCAACCCATAGTGTGCGCAAAGTACGCTTTATCATTATCTGAGATCTCAAGTTTTCCTATGAATACCAAAACTAGCCCTGTTTTTTTTGTTTTTATTTCATTCCGGCTCTCGCAGTCCTTGTATTAAATGTAGGACAAGTATCAGAAACGAAAATGAAAAGTGAAGACAAGGCTGCCAGCGCGTGATTGGGAACCTTGCACCCTCTGATGCCGCCCGTCCCTTGTATCAGTGAAACACGCTCAGCCAGTCCTGGCCTGTCGAGACTCCCGGCCGAACAGAGGCGATGACGCGCCATGGTGGAGCAGAAGAAGAAGCGGAAATGATTGTTGGGCTATTCACTTGATGTGATACTTACTACAACAGTGTAATATCTCAGTAAATAATGCGTCTCTTGCGCCTAACTTAAATGGGGCTCGTTTTATTTACCTCGGGAGAATTTAAAAACTTAAACAACATGTAAAGCAATCTGTCTCTCTGCTACAGCGCTCTAATGTCCTCGGGCAAAGTACGCGCTATATAAAAACAACCTGCAGAGCCGGTTGTCTCGTGATTTTTTTTTTTACTTACACCCGTCCTCTCGACTTTGGTTTGTGAGGCGATAGTAAATAAAGTTGTAGTGTCAGCCTTGCTTTAGACAAGCTCTCGCACATTGCAGACGCTTGTTTACATCGTGCTGTCCTCGGGCAAAGTACGTGCAATATAAACCAGAGAAATGAAAGGCGCGTCAGCCATTGTTGAAGTTAAACGCGGTAATAGGAAAAAAAAGTGCTTAGCGGCTAATTAAGAGACACTGTCTCCCGCCGCAAGTAAAAGATCCAATCCCGGGGGCGGGGCCAAAAGCGGACAGGGTGGCAACCAGGAGGGATTAAAATGCCTCCGGTGCAATCATCACACTGTGTTTTGCATAATGCATTACGCAAAACGACGCGTACCAATCAAAATTGCAGGCGGAGCTCAGACACGGCTTCTGGAACCGTATCGATTCCAAGAAGCCCTCGCATGGCGAGAGCAGCGCATGCGCGCTGCTAACACCAGGCGAGACCTAATAAAGGAGAGAGTAGCTGCAGAGAGCAGAGAAAATTGAAAGAGAGCGAAAGAAAAAGGAACTAGAACCACCCTCTGTGGAGAGCGGGGAAAGGAAAGGAGACTCAAAATACAGAAGAGAGCCATGTGGATGCGTAGTTTAAGACGAATTCAAATTATGAGCGTTATCTGCAATATAGAAACATTTTGGAATTGTTAGAATGGTTAGACAATTAAATTGACCTAACAGGTGCAACAAAAATAAACAGTATTACAAGGACTTGGTTCAGATTGTTAGAAAGTGTCACTCATATGGTCACACGATGTGGAAACGTCACACTTAGCAACACTGAAATTATGGAAATGTCACACAAGTGAACTGATAATTTATCAGCTGTGAAATGGGTTTAGCCTACGCTGTCCCTGCTAAAATAATGTAAAACCTCAACACAAGTCACAATAAAAATATATTTATAAGTACGGTGCTTTCCACGGTTGACTAAGCACAACAATGAGGGCACAAAAAAAAATCTTGGTAGCTCAATAGACATAGCTAGTAGTAAGACCACCAACCAGACAAAGCCACCCCACAGAGCGATCTCACAAAGCTCCATGCCATGCGACAAAGACAAGAACAGGACCTACACAAACTCAACCCACCCTTCCTGTCTGTTATCATTCATCTACCAGAAAACCCATTACTTCGTCAACCGGAACCTCAAAATGCAGAGCTTCTGCCATAAGAGTAACACTCGTTTCTCCAGTCAGTGTTTGGCTGAGTATGACTGACACGCGCATATGGCCAATGGGGACTCAAAGTTAAAGGGGCTTGAATTGTGGGGAAGAAGGGCCTAGAAAAAAGTTGATGCGGTTGCTAGGGACGCGGAGAATGGTGTCCCAACCTACTGTGTGTAAAAGGGTATGCAGGGACCGAGTGTGAGATTCCTTTCAAGACGGGACACTATTCTAATGGTAAATAGGTTTGAACAAATACGGTAGTAAGCGCTATATACATACAATTTCAATAAAATACAGTGCTGTGCTGATGTTAACTAAAGTGAAACCAGTGGGTGGCTTCCGTGGTTTATGTAACGCTTCACATTATCTGCAACGTAGGCATGAGCGAGCAGTGGCATCCCATAACACAGATGGCCATTACCCTAACTCTCATTAAAAAAATAAATACATCGCACACAGTAAGTAACATACTCGGACTTTCGGTGATCTTTCATTGTCTCTGTAAGTCTTAAGTATGTGTTGCCTGGCGTGATTGCATTTGATGAAGCCATACATTGCTGTAATATTGGGATTAGAGATCCAATTGTAAGATGGCAGGCAGATTCTTCTTAACATTTAAAGCAGCAGCTCGGCTGAGTCTTTCTTTTATGTCTAACCTCTTGTGCTTAGAGTGAGAGTACAAATGTCCGGATAGCACCGTTCCCCGGTCTACGTATTTTGTGAAGCAAGCGTGAGAATACTGTATTTCCAGCAAGTAATTTGCGAGACGGCTTTCATAATATTAGTCATGATTGGTTGTAAGTCTTTCGGGCTGGGCTGGTGACTAAGCAGCTCCAGAAAACGTAGAGGTAGAGAAACAAGATGGCGACTGATGGAGCTGGAGAACAGTCAATGGAAGGCGTAGGGGACGGGGGACCGGGCGCCATTGTAAAGTTAAAGCGCATCATGGTGCTGGGAGGCCATCGGTCACATGATGGTTTCACGGCTTGCCGGTCCTGCTAGTCGTACACGCGCTCTCCGTGGCGGGGTGGGCGGTTGAAGTGAGGAGAGGCACCCAGAGCAGCCATAACGAGTGTGCAAATCACAACTGTTAAAAAGCATAAATCCTAAATAGTGTATTGTTGGCCCTATGTTTGAAAAAGCAGGAGGGAGGTGGCAACTGCGGTCGAAGAGAGGGAGCAAACGGGGAGGAGGAGGAGTCAGCTGCAGCCCGGGAGAGGGAGCAAGCGTGGATGCCTGCAGTTCCTGAGACTAAAGAAGCAAAAAGGAGAAAAGAGTGCGCTGAAACGAATAAATAACATAACGTGTAACAGGGGCAGTCCATATGGGAGGTTACAATGACAGAAAAGGCGGTACTAAGGAGGGACTACTAAGCCTATTACCCAATGAAAAGCCACCATTTACAAAGGACAGTAACATGAGCCAATTAAAAAGATGGGGGAAAGTGGGCGGAGCTTAATGCCCATATCCTGAATATAACATGTCTCGAGGAGACAGCACAAGCGCTACCTAGGCGAGACCTAAAAACCTCTAACTGTAGTAAGAGAAAACAGCAATTAGTAAAAAGAAAGCAGCAATTGGTACAAAGACAAACTGACATTTGACCTCTTTCCTTAAACAGACAGCAAATGTGTCAAGATAAAAACAAGATTTAAAGGCACCTGGGGGTGTGGCCAAGATGGCGGGCGAGTAAGACATGTCTTTCTCATCTCCTCGTCCTTGCCACCAGCCGATGCCGTGGCCAACGCCGAAATTGCCCTGTGAAGCTAACGACCGCCACAGACGGGAGCACTGACCGGCAGAGCCCAAGTAGCGAGCTTTCCGCCCACCAGAACCGTCAGATGCCGGAGTAGAGAGCTGGCCGCCAGCACTTTACTATGGCGCCCGTGGCCTAGTTTGGCTGTGCAGACCCCGGGAGGAGGCCGCGAGCAACCCGAAAATTGTGCTGGTTGGAGCGGCCGCCTCCCGGAGTGAGGGAGTACCGGCCTGCAGCGGAGCCACCTCGTGAGTGCTCCCGGGCCCCAGTGAGGCCCTTGGTGTGACCTGTGCGGGGGCCTGCAGAGGGAAAGTGGGCGGAGGGCTGAGAGTGGCAGACCCGGTGAAGAATACGGGCCATCGTGCAAGAGCGCCTTCGAAACCAGCAGCCCACTGGAGGTTCAGAACCAAAGGCAGGGGCCCAGCCAGGCAACCTACAGAGGAGCCCCTGGAGAAGCAGTGGAGGGAGCCTATGTGAGTCCCCGAAGCAGCGAGGAAACCTGGCAGAGCGGCCATAGTCGGAATACACTGGCACGCAGAGGCCTAGCGCTTGGTGTAGGCCCGGAGAAGACACGGTGAGCCAGCGCTGCGATGTGGCGACTCGCCCGTCGCCGCCTCCCTCATAGGCACTGAGGGAGGCACAAGACAGAGGAACGGGGACTGGAGGGCCCACGGGGCACCCAGCAGTGACCTTTAGGAGTAATTGCGCAGATTGGACATAGCGTGGGAGTAAGCAGTCCTGCTCTCCACCACTGGTGATCTTTTGTGGTAAAACAGGGGCCTGTCTTGAGGAGCGCAGCGACCCCCTGAGGGGGGCTATGGGCAGTGGCCCTCCCCACGGACAGGACAGGGAGGTACCTGCTGCACTCGGAGTCATCGCCACCCAAGCAACCTGCCCTGGTCACCTGGAAACCAGCAACATCTAAATTGCATAGATAGTGGGGGCCCACACGCCAGGGGTACACCCCGTGGGATCCTACAGGGCAGAACTTGCGGAGCACCGCGGTGACCCCGGGTCGGAGGGAGTGCCCCTCAAGACTGCAGCAGCTGGGGACTGCCCACCACACCGACATCAGACAAAGGAACAACAGATAGTGGGATCCATCCGGGAGCCTCCCTGGCACTGGTAGTGCACCGGGGTCTGTAAACGTAGCCCACTGGGAGTGGCGACATCATACTAACGCAGAGGATCAAAACATCTGAGCATGGGGGACCAACAGCAGCATACCAGCGGGCCGAGGGAAAAGACGGCGCAACCCCTGGAGACATGTCATCCGCAAGGGCGAAGAAGGACCGGTCCCTCAAAGCCAAGGCCAGGAGACAGAGGGGGAGAGGAGCCTGTCACCCGTTCTTTCCTGGCGGCGCTGTTCTCCTTCCCGAGTGTAGACCTTCAGGCCCTCCGGTCTGAACTCTCCAGCGATATCAAGGAGATCCGGCATGACGTGGACTCAATTGGAGAAAGGGTTGTGGCACTAGAGGACCAGGAATGCTCCTGGGATGAGGAAGTGGAACAACTGCAACAAGCGGTGATCCGCCTGCGAGAACAACAGATAGACCTCCAAGCCTATGCAGAGGTCCTGGAAATCGCTCTAGGCGTAATAACATTCACGTCAAGTGTGTGCTGTCCTCGGCGGAGGGATCTGACCTGGATCTCTACCTTTTCCGCTACATCTTGGAAGCCTCCCCGACCTCGAGATAAAAATTGACCAAGCGCACAGAGTCGGCTTGCCACTGCAGTCATCTGCCTCTCCCCAGACATTTTGGCCTGCCTCCACAATTTTCAAATAAAAGAAAAATCTTGCGCAAAGCTCGAGAGAAACATCTGCTATTGTTCCAGGGACACACTCCTACACTTTATCAGGCCCTTGCTATGATTACACTGCAGAAAAGACGCGATTCCGCCCACCGACCTCCCATCTGAGGAATTTGATGATCACCTACTCATGGGGTCACCCTTTTTGCCTCATCTTCTGTTTGGATGGCAAGCTTCACCAACTTTGCTCATTGGAGAAGAACTGCTGAATCTTTGGAATTTAAGGCTCCTTGGATGGGAACTCAGGGAGAAGTACTCCGGGGGCCCATACCGCAGGCGCCCAAGAGGGCAGAAGCACTGGTCCACCGGGGCAAGCTTGAAACCCGATCCAGCCACAATCGCACTGAACCATCAAGCTGTCCTGGAGTCGTTGGCTGGAGAGAAGCAAGACAAAGACAATACGTGAGACTGCTGGGCCAAACACTAGGGGCCTGATTCACAGAACTAACTTACGTCAAAAACGTAAAGTTAGTACTTTTTGGTATTCACAGAATACACTTACTCATTTTGGTATTCACAGAAGGCACTTACTCATTTCGGTATTCACAGAAGTTAGTAGTCCTAACTTTAGGACTCCTAAATGCCTTCTGTGAATACCGTAAAGTCTTAAAGTTAGGATTTTCTCAGTTTAGGAGTAGTAAAGTTAGGACTCCTAACTTTAGGACTCCTAAATGCCTTCTGTGAATACCGAAAGTCTTAAAGTTAGGATTTTTCTCAGTTTAGGAGTAGTAAAGTTAGGAGTCCTAACTTTAGGACTCCTAAATGCCTTCTGTGAATACCGAAAGTCAGGATTTTCTCAGTTTAGGAGTAGTAAAGTTAGGACTCCTAACTTTACTACTCCTAAACTGAGAAAAATCCTAACTTTAAGACTTTCGGTATTCACAGAAGGCATTTAGGAGTCCTAAAGTTAGGAGTCCTAACTTCTGTGAATACCGAAATGAGTAAGTGCCTTCTGTGAATACCAAAATGAGTAAGTGTATTCTGTGAATACTAAAAAGTACTAACTTTACGATTTTGACGTAAGTTAGTTCTGTGAATCAGGCCCTAGATCTATATTGCACAGCTGGCCTGGCTGGTGGTGGGGACGGGTGGAAGGGGGCACAGGGGACCACAACATGCACCCTCCACTATTTTTCCCTGGGCACTTGTGGACACGTTCTGCCGGTCCTGGACTTGAATTGGTTTTTTCATGTTTAAGTATTTGTCTGTTCTTAGTTTTATGGGGTACCAGTACTCAGCTTTGCGGCTAGCGAGGGAGGGGACTGATATACTCACATAGGGGTTCGGGGATGGGAGAGAAGGGAGGGAACAGAAGCCATTGTTTTAGACAAGCACAGATTACTTTGCCATCATGCACTAGGTATGTCATCTCACCTAGTTAAGGTTCTATCACTTAACACGAAGGGCCTCAACAACCTCACTAAGCTTCATGCTATCATACTTTGAATACTCAGCGGCAGACATATGCCTCCTTCAGGAGACCCATCTCCTGAGCAGAGACTGGTACCACCTCCGCTCTCGAGCTATTCGCAACAATTTTTTCTTCCACATCCTCTAAAAAGCGTGGGTAGCAATCCTGATCGCCAAATCCTTCAGTGGCAGGGTGGGACCCAAGATAGCGGAGGTGAAGGGTAGACTTCTCGCATACACAGTACACATGGGAGGCCACTCTCTGGTGCTGGGCTCCATCTATGCTCCCAACACTGGACAAGAACAGTTTCTGCACTTGGCAGTGTCAGAGGTGATGGCCTCCCAGATGTGTTTATTACTACTTGGAGGAGACCTGAACCTTGGGCTCGACAAAGACAAAGATAGATCTGGTAATCGCTCCAGTCAGACGGGGGCCTTGTCGGAGGAGTGGGGTAAGAGGCTTCGCGAGATGGGGTTGTTGGACCTCTGGAGGGGATCCCACCCGCAAACCCTCCAATACACTTTCTTCTCCCACACGCATAAAACATATGCACGTCTAGACTATTTCTTGGGGACCAGGGATGTACACAGCCTTATGAAGGATTCAGAAATGGAGCCAGCAGCATTGTCCGATCACAATGCGGTTACCCTCACATTAAAACTACCTCCTCAAGAGAAACCCTCTGGGACATGGAGGCTTAGGGAGACTACTCCAATGCCCGACAGTGGTGCAACAAATCAGTACAGCAATACAAACCTACCTCAGCTTTAACGACATCCCGGAGACCTCAGTCTCCACCCTTTGGGAGTCGTTGAAAACGGTGGTGAGGGGAAAACTCATAGCAATTGCAGCAGCTGATTACAAAGCCCATAAAAAAAGAGGGAACAACTGACCAACCTAGTCAGAGAGCTCGAATTCATACTTAGCCGGAGGGAGGCCCCTAGAGTTTGGTGCCAACTATGAGCAGCGCGCACTCAACTCGCGGGTCTGGACCTAGACAGGGCGGAATACACTGCACTCCATTTGAAACACTCCTTCTATATCGGGAGAGACAAACCAGGACGGTTACTAGCCAATAAACTGAGGGCCCAACAACAGCGAACCAGGGTACACTCTATTCGACCACAGGTAGGAGGGGAACTAATGGGTGACAACTCCATCGCAGCGGAATTCCAGGATTTCTTCGCAGAGCTATACACGGGACAAAACCTGGAGCCCTAGACCACTGCTTCACACCTGCAAGGGGCAAATATGCCTAGCCTCACAACAGCTCAGGCAACATCCCTAGACTCCCCCATTAAATTAGAAGAGGTCCTCTCGGCAATCTCACGCTTGAAGCCTCTTAAATCACCAGGCCGGGATGGATACCCGGCAAGTTTCTACAAAACTTTCTGTCAGACTTTGGCCCCTATCCTTACCAGATTGTTTAATGCATTCCTGGGCCCCGGCTGTATCTCCTCAGCGATGTTGTTGGCTGCCATTGTCATCATCCCAAAACCCAGGAAGTACAAAAAGTTATGTAGTTCTTACCATCCTATCTCTCTGCTCAACGTAGACATCAAGCTCTTCACGAGCATTCTGGCGGTGCGGCTAGGTCCCCTGATACAGGGTATTATTGACCCCGAACAGGCGAAGTTCATTCACCACAGACAAAGCAGCGACAACACAAAACGACTCCTGCACCTGATGGACAAGGTTGATCACTCGGATATAGAGGTCCTCTTTCTCATGGTCGACGCTGAGAAGACGTTCGACCGGGTACATTGGCATTACCTGGAGCAGACTCTCACTTTGGGATCGGCGATCGCTTCCGCGCCTGGGTGGTGAGCTGTTACAGGTCCCCCACAGCGACAGCCAGAGTGAATGGTATCACCTCAGCATCCTTCGCCATTAGCTGGGGAACCAGACAGGGATGTCCCTTGTCACCCCTGTTATTTGCTCTATACATGGAGACCTTGGCACAACGGATCAGAGACAACCCAGGGATCACTGGAATTCCCTTTGGAGGGGAAAGACACACATTCATTCTTTACACACATGATGTCTTGGCCTCCTTGGTCAATCCTAGCTCATCCCTCCCAGCCTTCCTTGAGGATTTGTCTGCGTTTGGTTCGGCCTTGGGACTCCGCATCAACGTAGACAAGACGAAGGCCCTCTTCCTATCAACCAATTGTAACCGTTTGTCTCATCTTAAAGATCGCTTCCCACTACCTTGGGCTAATAGGTCGCTGCCTTACTTGGGGATTCACCTTGCCCCGCGATCTCACAGACAGTCACTATAAACTACAACAATCTACTCCGACGGACAAGGGAGGACTTAAATGGCGGAAACGCCACCCCTCTCTTTGCTTGGGCGCATTGCTGCCCTCAAAATAACCGTCCTGCCGAAGATCCTGTATCTTTTTCAGACAATACCGGTTGCTCCCCCAAGGGGATGCTCACCACATTGCAGAGGGAATTGAACTATTGTGTGTGGCTGGGGGCCCGACCTCGAATGAGCAGGGAGCTGAGTTATCTCGCCCCGATGAGGGGGATTGGGAATGCCCAATCTACAGCGCTATTTTCAAGTGACTCAGATGCATTAACTAGTGGAGTGGAGTAGGGACGAATCAGAAAAACACTGGCTATTCTAGGACAGAGCGACAGCGGGGCTTCCCCTATAGAAAGTACAGTTCCTCCAGAAAGCGAATAGACCACGGAGCTTACAAAAGTCTCTCATCACCAAGACGATCATGGAAGTGTGGGACCGGGTAGCCTCTAGATGGGGGCTTACCACATTTACTGCCCCTATGACACCCCTGTTTGACAATAGAGATTTTTTCCCGGGCCTACAACGGGGGGCATTTGAGGCCTGGCACCGTACACCATGCCGTGCTGCAGGCCATCCGTTCAAAGAGGAAGGAATCATCCCATTTCCACAACTACGTCAGTAGTACAACTTATCCAAGACTGAAAGACTTCGCTACCTCCAAATACGACATTGGCTCCTACACCCTTCTAACTTTCCTGCGGTGAGTAGACAGCTTACATGGTACAAGAAGTGGCTAGTTACCAAAAACACAGATAAAAGGCTTATCTCTCATCTATACACCTTACTGCGTCAGCCTGCTTCATCGCAGGAAACCCCCAGCCAGAGACGTGGGAAAGGGAACTCTGGAGTTCCAAAGAGTTGGGTGAGATCTACTACAGGGCACGTCATACAGCCCAGAACACATCTAGCATAGAGGCTGCCACCAAGATAGTTACTTATTGGTATCTGACCCCTGTGCGCCTCCATAGAAGCAACCCGGAGCCCATATTGTTGGCGGGGCTGTGGTTTCGAAGGCACGCTTCTTCACTTGCTTTGGATTGCCCGCATCTTCCAGCTTACTGGACCCAGATCCTAGATGATATAGACCTGCACTTCGACACCCAGATACCTCGGTTCCCTTCCTACACGATCCTGGGTTTGCCCAACCCATTAACGTACCCACCCAAATCTCGCAAGGGGTGGCAGATGGAGCTGGCACTGGGGCATCACTCCAAAACATCCTCATTCACTGGGGGACCCATAACATACCTACACACCAGGGATGGTTACACAGACTATGGTACATCCTGGGGATGGAGCGGCTTACTGCTACCCTCACAGCCTCTAAGTCCTCTTTTCCGGGAAATATGGCGTCCATTCATTGCCTTATTATCTACAGAATTCAGAGAACTCACTTGTCCTAAATACCTGTGCACTCTCCAATTAGCCTAACTACTCCCTGACCCAACTACAGGCGATGGGTAGGCAACCCGGATATTCTCAGCCACTGCTGACACATTTTGCATTTCTTTCACGAGTACTGGAGGGGTGGGAGTGGGAGGGGGTGGATTTTGGGGTTTGTTTACAGTTTAGTCTGATTCCTTTTGTTTTCTAAAATACCCACATGATGAGCATTGCGACGCTCTATTGTTTCGTTCGCTCAAGTGTCACAAGCAGAGAGTACTGTCATTTCCACGCTGTGGTAACACTTCTTTGATGCATGTGAATAAAAAGATTTAAACCATAAAATAGCTCGACCTGATAAAATCTGACTTGCCATTGCGAGTGGGCAAATAGATTTTTCGAAAACCTGAGGGCTATACCGTCATTAAAGGCCCGCTCCCTTTGTTAAAGGCCTTCACCTTCGGGTCGGGCCTTTAACGCTGGAGCAGTCGTTATAGCCCGCTACGGTGGCTAAAATAGCTCACTGCCATGGGCTTTATTGGTTGTTAAAGGCCCTGAACCCGAGTTATAGCCCGAGCCATGGGCGAGGGCCTATAACGAGAGAGAGGGCTTTTAAAGTCCGGTATGGCCTGAGGCAGAAGGATTATAAGATTAGAACATTCCACCCGAAGAGTGTAAAATGTTCTAATTTAAAAAGAGAGAAACAGAAAGACAAACATTGGAATGTTGGAGCTTTGGGCTTATAGCAGCCATTACAAGCACGGAGCTACTCAGTTGTCTTCAATGGAGCTCTCAACATTCCAGTGTTCTAATTTTATTTAAAGGCTAATTTATGTCCCTCTGTAAGAAGATTTTTATGAAATTTAGGTTCGGTCAAATACCGATTGGTGAAAATACATGGACTAAAATGGAGAGGATGACACTTCATCCAGGTTGTCAATACTGTGGTGCCAAGAAACAGGATATGAATCATGTTTTTAGTTTTTTTGCCCAGGTCTTCTGTCTCTTTAGAGAAAATATATTCATCCAGTTATTTCTAAACATTTAATAGAGAGACACGAGGGAGCACTTTATCTATTGTTAAATTCCCCGTGGTGAATGTCTGTTATCGTCTGTCAAAGTTCTTTGGCTTTTTCTTGTAATACAATTAATTTTAATAACTGTTAGTTTTATTTATGTGTAATGTTTGATACCGTTTGATATAATATACATGGTTTTTTTATTACTTGTATTTTATTGTGTTGACTTTGTGTATTTTAAAATCTTGTACTAATGTTTTTTTGATCAAAGTGTGGTTTTAAATGTCTTCTGCACTTTTATGACTAAATAAAAAAAGAAATCAATGATTTTTGTGTGGTTCCTCGTATATTGAGCTATACATCACACAAACGTTTTTATTTTGGGAAGGGGCAGAGTTCCTATTTAGAATGGGAAACAAACTCTTCTTACGTAGTTCGGCATATTCTTCCAACATCTGCAGTAACCAAATGAACGGTGTTACAGGGTGGATTTGATATTCTTAGATTCCTTGTGATCTTTGGCCTCTGTGGTCAGCCATTGCTGGACGTCGTACTGTCCAGCCCAGTGTTAAATTGTAAGTGGCGTGGGTCTGCAGGGAGTGCGCCATTAGCCTAGCACTGAGTCGGTGCAAATGTAGGTGGGTCTCAAGGTAACAGCTATGTAGCGGTATCCGAGGATCATTGGGAGCCTTCGAGACCCTTAAAAGCAGCAACTGCGGTTACATATGAGATCTAGCCACTTACTGGTGTTTTGAAAAAGCAGGCAGCCGTTTGTTGGTAGCGCTGGGAAGCCCGTGGGACGCCTCTGTGAATGGGTCGGTAGGTCAGGAATGTCCCAGGGATGTTTCCAGAGCATCTGGAGTGCCGCAGAATGCTCCGTGGGCGAGGAGCTGAGCGCCGGCAAATCACACGGGAGCGGAATCAGTGCCGTTGGCTGTCCGCACCGCGGTAAGGTACTCCGTGTTCTGGCAGTGTGGTGCCCAAGGTCACTTCAAGGGGTCAGGGCTAGACTGGGAACACCGCTCCTGCTTTTGTTACTGGGGGTCGATTCTGCAGCTCAGTGGCAAAACCGGCCCCCAGTGACAAAACCGGCCCCCCATGGCCACAAAACTGGCCCCCACCCCTCCGGCCCACCAGGGAAAAGTCCGGTGCCCTCTTCGGCCAGTCCGGCCCTGCAAGGGGTCATCGTTCGTCCTTCAAGTCCACAGGGCCTCTCTAGTCAGTCGCACAGCTGCGTCGCTCCGCACATACCAAATATTACCAGTTGTGCTGATGGGACCCCTCCCTGCCTACAGATGAGAAGGGCCGTGGTCTAGCTGCCCCCCAACTTTGTGTGAGAAGGGCCATAGTCTAGCTGGGCCCCCCCGACTACGTGTGAGAAGGGCCATAGTCTAGTGGTACCCTCCCTCACTACAGATGAGGGACCCCTCCCTGACTACAGATGAGAAGGGCCGTGGTCTAGCTGCCCCCCAACTTTGTGTGAGAAGGGCCGTAGTCTAGCTGGGACCCTCCCTGACTACAGATGATGGACCCCTCCCAAACTACAGATGAGAAGGGCCATAGTCTAGCTGGGACCCTCCCTGACTACAGATGAGGGACCCCTCCCAAACTACAGATGAGAAGGGCCATAGTCTAGCCGGGACTTCTCCCTGACTACAGATGAGAAGGGCCGTAGTCTAGTGGTACCCTCCCTCACTACAGATGAGGGATCCCTCCCTGACTACAGATGAGAAGGGCCGTAGTCTAGCCCGGACCCCTCCCTGACTACAGATGAGGGACCCCTCCCAAACTACAGATGAGAAGGGCCATAGTCTAGCCGGGACTTCTCCCTGACTACAGATGAGAAGGGCCGTAGTCTAGTGGTACCCTCCCTCACTACAGATGAGGGACCCCTCCCTGACTACAGATGAGAAGGGCCGTAGTCTAGCCCGGACCCCTCCCTGACTACAGATGAGAAGGGCCGTAGTCTAGCTGGGACTTCTCCCTGACTACAGATGAGGAGGGCCGTAGTCTAGCCCGGACCCCTCCCTGACTACAGATGAGGGACCCCTCCCAAACTACAGATGAGAAGGGCCATAGTCTAGCCGGGACTTCTCCCTGACTACAGATGAGAAGGGCCGTAGTCTAGTGGTACCCTCCCTCACTACAGATGAGGGACCCCTCCCTGACTACAGATGAGAAGGGCCGTAGTCTAGCCCGGACCCCTCCCTGACTACAGATGAGAAGGGCCGTAGTCTAGCTGGGACTTCTCCCTGACTACAGATGAGAAGGGCCGTAGTCTAGCCCGGACCTCTCTCTGACTACAGATGAGAAGGGCCGTAGTCTAGCTGGGACTTCTCCCTGACTACAGATGAGAAGGGCCGTAGTCTAGTGGTACCCTCCCTCACTACAGATGAGGGACCCCTCCCTGACTACAGATGAGAAGGGCCATTGTCTAGCCCGGACCCCTCCCTGACTACAGATGAGAAGGGCCGTAGTCTAGCTGGGACTTCTCCCTGACTACAGATGAGAAGGGCCGTAGTCTAGCCGGGACCTCTCTCTGACTACAGATGAGAAGGGCCGTAGTCTAGCTGGGACTTCTCCCTGACTACAGATGAGAAGGGCCATTGTCTAGCCCGGACCCCTCCCTGACTACAGATGAGAAGGGCCGTAGTCTAGCTGGGACTTCTCCCTGACTACAGATGAGAAGGGCCGTAGTCTAGCCGGGACCTCTCTCTGACTACAGATGAGAAGGGCCGTAGTCTAGCCGGGACCTCTCTCTGACTACAGATGAGAAGGGCCGTAGTCTAGCTGGGACTTCTCCCTGACTACAGATGAGAAGGGCCGTAGTCTAGTGGTACCCTCCCTCACTACAGATGAGGGACTCCTCCCTGACTACAGATGAGAAGGGCCGTAGTCTAGCCCGGACCCCTCCCTGACTACAGTTGAGAAGGGCCGTAGTCTAGCTGGGACTTCTCCCTGACTACAGATGAGAAGGGCCGTAGTCTAGCCCGGACCCCTCCCTGAATACAGATGAGAAGAGCCGAAGTCTAGCTGGGACCCTCCCTGACTACAGATGAGGGACCCCTCCCAAACTACAAATGAGAGGGGCCATAGTCTAGCTGGGACCCTCCCTGACTACAGATGAGAAGGGCCGTAGTCTAGCCGGGACCCCTCCCTGAATACAGATGAGAAGGGCGGTACTCTAGCCGGGACCTCTCTCTGACTACAGATGAGAAGGACCGTAGTCTAGCTGGGCCCCCGACTACGTGTGAGAAGGGCCATAGTCTAGTGGTACCCTCCCTCACTACAGATGAGGGACCCCTCCCTGACTACGGATGAGAAGGGCCGTAGTCTAGCCGGACCCCTCCCTGACTACAGATGAGAAGGGCGGTAGTCTAGCCGGGGCCCCTCCCTGACGACAGATGAGAAGGGCCGTAGTCTAGCCGGGACCCCTCCCTGACTATAGATGAGAAGGGCTGTAGTCTAGCCCGGACTACTCCTTGAATACAGATGAGAAGGGCCGTACTCTAGCCGGGACCCCTCCCTGAATACAGATGAGAAGGGCCGTAGTCTAGCCCGGACCCCTCCCTGAATACAGATGAGAAGGGCCGTAGTCTAGCCCGGACTCCTCCCTGACTACATATGAGAAGGGCTGTAGTCTAGGCGGGACCCCGGCCTGACTACAGATGAGAAGGGCCGTAGTCTAGCCGGGACCCCTCCCTGAATACAGATGAGAAGGCCCGTAGTCTAGCTGGGACTTCTCCCTGACTACATATGAGAAGGGCTGTAGTCTAGGCGGGACCCCTCCCTGACTACAGATGAGAAGGGTCGTAGTCTGGCTGGGACCCTCCCTGACTACAGATTAGAAGGCCTGGGCCAATCGAGGTCCTCCTGAAGGGACTGACTGTCCTGTCATCATTCCTCCTCCTGAGTGAACGCATCACTGTCAGAGAACCAGGCCAAAGCAGTGAGAGCCTCATATCCATGACAACCCCGGAGCCCCCATGAGGCGGGGTCACATGATGACATCACACTTCAAGCAGCCCCTCACTCATGCACAAGTGAACTATAAGGAAAAGCCCAGACTTGGGCGACCCATGTACGGGGTGGATCTAGAATGACTGCAGTGGCTGCAAGGATGGTTTACTTCTCACCATGTTTACTCCTGCTCATCCAAGTCCCTTTGTCTCACACAGACCTATATATCCGATTCTGCACGTATCAAATCTCTTGATCTACAGGCAGGGCCAATGGAATTATGCGATTATGCGGCCCCAGTGATTTTCGCAAAATTATACAGTTGCTGCATTTGCTGCGTACTCCATCATCTGCTGCATAATCTTCAGATTTTAACAAAAAGATTTTTGTTTGTAGCTCAAATGGTTCAAACGTTACTAAAAATGCAGCAACACGTGTTGCCGCGAAGTGTAAGACCCTTGCAAAACTCGACTGGTCTCCTTTCTGTTGCTTATTGTTATATTTGGGTGTAAAACTGGTAGTAATATGTTGCAACCAATGCCCAGTGTTACAAAGTTTAAAAATAAAAAAATAATGAAGTAATACTTTTACAATATGTGCCGCATTATGCTGCATAATTTGCATTTTTGTGCCGCATAATTTACTCAACCCTGCCGCATAATTTGGCCCTCACCTGTCGCATAATTCCAGTGGCCCTGTCTATAGACACTCTGAAGCCCAAATTCTATCACTTCCTTTGTTTGTTGCCCACAGTATCTGTTTCTGTCTTAACTTTTTCCCTCTTAACATATGTCTAATTAAATCAGGAGTCCGTGGGCACCAATTCTGGCTGCTGCCCTTCTGAAACCTCTCTCTGGGTCTTCCCAGTGGTGGTAGGCCTGGTAAGCATGTTTAGGTCTCGCCTGAGCCAGCGCATGCGCTGCACTGCGAGACATTTAGTTAGTGGGTTTTGAAAGTGCTACCACAGGCTTTTTCTGGCCTCAAGCTTGCGTTCACGCGAGCGTGCACGCGCAGCCGCCATCTGTCTTTCCTCCGTCACGGGTCATTAAGTGCATCGCGATCGCGATCACTTTCACTTTCGCGGCCGTGCCAATGCTTGTTTGTGATGACATGATTTCTTAAAATGAAGCCAGCTAATACATATTGGCAAAACTATTTATTACATTTGAACATGTCATAGTACTTCATTCACATATTCTTACCAGGTTGAATTACATCACAACGAAAGTATGCTGTGTGTGCATTGGGAACTGTTGCCTATAAATTCTAATAGAGGAACTGTAACCCACAGAGATGCCTTACCAGATATCGATGTAATAATCTCTGTGGGTTCATACTCGTAATGAGAGCACTTTTGGCCAGCTCTGCTTTTCTTCCCTCTGAGGTGTATAAAATGAGTTCTGTAAAGTTGTAAACTGCAAATGTTTGTCTGTGTGTGCGTGTCCTTGTGTGCCTAAGTGTGTCTCTGTGTATGTGTGCGCTTGTGTGCTTTAGTGTGTGTGTGGGGGCTTGTGTGCTGATTAGCAACATTTTTGGGCGCTAAACAAAAACATCTACAGCAGGATGAACCGGGCTGCAGAAAGGAGCCACCGCTTTGGGGGCCCTGGTGTTGTCTTTTGTACGATACACACACCGTGTGCCGCCCACCAGCGCAGGGAGCCAGCTCCTGCACAAGTTCGGAAAATGAGCGTCAGACAAAGAAACACAGGCGCAGCAGCGGGGCTATTCTTTCCAAATGGTGCTACGTGGGTTTGGAATTACCAAATAAATCAAAAGCAACCAAAGGCATGCAGATTACTATGCTCTTTTTAATGCATTCTACAGAAAGCACCTTTAGCAACTGGTGTACTTACACGTATTGGGATCTAAGAACTGCTGTGTCTCTGCAGCAAGCACTGTAACCCACCGAGATGCTTTACCAGTGGATACTATTGTCCGTCAGATACAGATGGGATAATCTCTGTGGGCTCATACTCGTAATGAGGGCACTTTGGGCCAGCTCCCTTTTTCTTCCCACTGAGGTGTATAAAATGAGTTCTGCAGTCGTAAACTGCAGCTGTATGTATGTCTGTGTGTGCTTGGGGGTGTGTCTGTGTGTGCTCTTGTGTGCTTTAGTGTGACTCTGTGTTTGTGCATGTGCTTGAGTGTGTGTGTGTGCTTGTGTGTGTATGTGTGCTTGTCTGCTTAAGTGCGTCTGTGGTGCTTGAGTGTGTGTCCTTCAGTGAGTGGGCTTGTGTGTGTGTCTGTGCTTCAGTATGTCTGTGTGTGTGCGCGTGCTTGATTGTGTGTCAGGGCATGTGCTTAAATGTGTGTGTATGTTTGAGTGCGTGGTGTGATTGTGTGTGTCTGTGTGCTTGTGTACTTTAGTGAGTGTCCGTTTGTGCTTCTATCGTATTTCATGTGGGTCTGGCTAATGGTGCAGTATCACAAAATATCAAGAAACGATTGAGCCATATGTATGACAAGCCAAGAAGATATCACCCACCCACCCCACCCCCTAAAAACAAGCATTGGCATAGCCAATAGGTCTCGCCTTTGGGACCTTATAAGTGTTTAGTTATGCAGCACAATATCCTTGGTGCAACAACATCAACTGTTGCATGGCTAAACACTTATAAGGTCCCAAGCACGAGACCTATTGGCTATGCCAATGCTTGTTTTGTTATTGCTGTAGAGTGTACAGTTGATGCTACTGTGTGCTCCTCTGCAAGTGAAGAGCACACTATTCCTCGGGCTCTTTGCTAGAGTGTACTGTTGATGCCACTGTGTGCTCCTCTGCGAGTGAAGAGGATGCCATGGCCTAGGGCTCTTCGCTAGAGTGTACAGTTAATGCCACCGTGTGCTCCTCTGCAAGTGAAGTGGACGCCATGGCCTCGGGCTCTTGGCTAGAGTGTACTGTTGATGCCACCGTGTGCTCCTCTGCGAGTGAAGAGAACGCCAGGGCCTCGGGCTCTTGGCTAGAGTGTACTGTTGATGCCACCGTGTGCTCCTCTGCAGGTGAAGAGGACGCCATGGTTGGCCTTGGGCTCTTGGCTAGAGTGTACTGTTGATGCCACCATGTGATCCTCTGCAAGTGAAGAGGACGCCATGGCCTCGGGCTCTTGGCTAGTGTACTATTGATGCCACTGTGTGATCCTCCGCAAGTGAAGAGGACGCCATGGGCTCGGGCTCTTGGTAGAGTGTACAGTTGATGCCACTGTGTGCTCCTCTGCAAGTGAAGAGGACGCCATGGGCTTGGGCACTTGGCTAGAGTGTACTGTTGATGCCACCATGTGCTCCTCTATAGGTGAAGAGGACACCATGGGCTCGGGCTCTTGGTAGAGTGTACTGTTGATGCCACTGTGTGCTCCTCTGCGAGTGAAGAGGACGGCGTGGCCTCTGGCTCTTGGCTAGAATGCACTGTTGATGCCACTGTGTGCTCCTCTGCGAGTGAAGAGGATGCCATGGCCTAGGTCTCTTGGCTAGAGTGTACTGCTGATGCCACCGTGTGCTCCTCAGCAGGTGAAGAGGACGCCATGGCCTTGGGCTCTTGGCTAGAGTGTACTGTTGATGCCCCGTGTGATCATCTGCAGGTGTAGAGGACGCCGTGGCCTCGGGCTCTTGGCTAGAGTGTACTGTTGATGCCACCGTGTGATCATCTGCAGGTGAAGAGGACGCCGTGGCCTCGGGCTCTTGGCTAGAGTGTACTGTTGATGCCACCGTGTGATCATCTGCAGGTGGAGAGGACGCCGTGACCTCGGGCTCTTAGCTAGAGTGTACTGTTGATGCCACCGTGTGATCATCTGCAGGTGGAGAGGACGCTGCGACCTCGGGCTCTTAGCTAGAGTGTACTGTTGATGCCACCATGTGCTCCTCTGCGAGTGAAGAGGACGCCGTGGTTGGCCTTGGGCTCTTGGCTAGAGTGTACTGTTGATGCCACCGTGTGATCCTCTGCAAGTGTAGAGGACGCCATGACCTCGGGCTCTTGGCTAGTGTACTATTGATGCCACTGTGTGCTCCTCTGCGAGTGAAGAGGACACCATGGGCTCGGGCTCTTGGTAGAGGGTACTGTTGATGCCACTGTGTGCTCCTCTGCAGGTGAATAAGATGCCATGGGCTCGAGCTCTTGGCTAGAGTGCACTGTTGATGCCACCGTGTGCTCCTCTGCAGGTGAAGAAGACACCATGGGCTCGGGCTCTTGGTAGAGGGTACTGTTGATGCCACTGTGTGCTCCTCTGCAGGTGAATAGGATGCCATGGGCTCGGGCTCTTGGCTAGAGTGCACTGTTGATGCCACTGTGTGCTCCTCTGCAGGTGAAGAGGACGCCATGGTTGGCCTTGGGCTCTTTGTAGAGTGTACTGTTGATGCCACTGTGTGCTCCTCTGCGAGTGAAGAGGACGGCGTTGCCTCTGGCTCTTGGCTAGAATGCACTGTTGATGCCACTGTGTGCTCCTCTGCGAGTGAAGAGGATGCCATGGCCTAGGTCTCTTGGCTAGAGTGTACTGCCGATGCCACCGTGTGCTCCTCAGCAGGTGAAGAGGACGCCATGGCCTTGGGCTCTTGGCTAGAGTGTACTGTTGATGCCACTGTGTGATCCTCTGCATGTGAAGAGGACGCCGTGGCCTCGGGCTCTTGGCTAGAGTGTACTGTTGATGCCACTGTGTGATCCTCTGCAGGTGAAGAGGACGCCATGACCTCGGGCTCTCAGCTAGAGTGTACCGTTGATGCCACTGTGTGCTCCTCTGCGAGTGAAGAGGACGCCGTGGTTGGCCTTGGGCTCTTGGCTAGAGTGTACTGTTGATGCGACTGTGTGCTCCTCAGCAGGTGAAGAGGACGCCATGGCCTCGGGCTCTTGGCTAGAGTGTACTGCTGATGCCACCTTGTGCTCCTCTGCGAGTGAAGAGGACGCCATGGCCTCGGGCTCTTGGCTAGTGTGTACTGTTGATGCCACCGTGTGCTCCTCTGCGAGTGAAGAGGACGCCATGGCCTCGGGCTCTTGGCTAGAGTGTACTGTTGATGCCACCGTGTGCTCCTCTGCAAGTGAAGAGGACGCCAGGGCCTCGGGCTCTTGGCTAGAGTGTACTGTTGATGCCACTGTGTGCTCCTCTGCAAGTGCAGAGGACGCCAGGGCCTCGGGCTCTTGGCTAGAGTGCACTGTTGATGCCACTGTGTGCTCACCTGCAGGTGAAGAGGACGCCATGGCCTCGGGCTCTTGGTTAGAGTGTACTGTTGATGCCACCGTGTGATCCTCTGCAGGTGAAGAGGGCGCCAGGGCCTCGGGCTCTTGGCTAGAGTGTACTGTTGATGCCACCGTGTGCTCCTCTGCAGGTGAAGAGAACGCCAGGGCCTTGGGCTCTTGGCTAGAGTGCACTGTTGATGCCACCGTGTGCTCCTCTGCGAGGGAATAGAACGCCATGGCCTTGGGCTCTTGGCTAGAGTACACTGTTGATGCCACTGTGTGCTCCTCTGCAAGTGAAGAGCACGCTATTCCTCGGGCTCTTGGTAGAGTGTACAGTTGATACCACCGTGTGCTCCTCTGCGGGTGAAGAGGACGCCAGGGCCTCGGGCTCTTGGCTAGAGTGTACTGTTGATGCCACCGTGTGCTCCTCTGCAGGTGAAGAGGACGCCATGGGCTCGGGCTCTTGGCTAGAGTGTACTGTTGAGTGATCCTCTGCGAGTGAAGAAGCCAGGGCCTTGGGCTCTTGGCTAGAGTGCACTGTTGATGTCACTGTGTGCTCCTCTGCAGGTGAAGAGGACGCCATGGTTTGCCTTGGGCTCTTGGCTAGAGTGCCCTGTTGATGCCACTGTGTGCTCCTCTGCAGGTGAAGAGGACGCCATCGTTGGCCTTGGGCTCTGCGTAGAGTGTACTGTTGATGCCACCGTGTGCTCCTCTGCGAGTGAAGAGGACGGCGTGGCCTCGGGCTCTTGGCTAGAGTGCACTGTTGATGCCACTGTGTGCTCCTCTGCGAGTGAAGAGGACGGCATGGCCTCTGGCTCTTGGCTAGAAGCAGGCATGGCCTCTGGCTCTTGGCTAGAAGCAGCCAGGGCCTTGGGCTCTTGGCTAGAGTGTACTGTTAAAGCCACTGTGTGCTCCTCTGCGAGTGAAGAGGATGCCATGCCCTACGGTTCGTGGCTAGAGTGTACTGCTGATGCCACCGTGTGCTCCTCAGCAGGTGAAGAGGACGCAATGGCCTTGGGCTCTTGGCTAGAGTGTACTGTTGATGCCACTGTGTGATCCTCTGCATGTGAAGAGGACGCCGTGGCCTCGGGCTCTTGGCTAGAGAGTACTGTTGATGCCACGTGTGATCCTCTGCAGGTGAAGAGGACGCCGTGGTTGGCCTTGGGCTCTTGGCTAGAGTGTACTGTTGATGCCACTGTGTGCTCCTCTGCGAGTGAAGAGGACGCCAGGGCCTCGGGCTCTTGGCTAGAGTGTACTGTTGATGCCACCGTGTGTTCCTCTGCAAGTGAAGAGGACGCCAGGGCCTCGGGCTCTTGGTTAGAGTGTACTGTTGATGCCGTGTGCTCCTCTGCAAGTGCAGAGGACGCCAGGGCCTCAGGCTCTTGGCTAGAGTGTACTGTTGATGCCACCGTGTGCTCACCTGCAGGTAAAGAGGACGCCACGGCCTTGAGCTCTTGGCTAGAGTGCACTGTTGATGCCACCGTGTGCTCCTCTGCGAGTGAATAGAACGCCATGGCCTTGGGCTCTTGGCTAGAGTGCACTGTTGATGCCACTGTGTGCTCCTCTGCAAGTGAAGAGCACGCTATTCCTCGGGCTCTTGGTAGAGTGTACAGTTGATACCACCATGTGCTCCTCTGCGGGTGAAGAGGACGCCATGGCCTTGGGCTCTTGGCTAGAGTGTACTGTTGATGTCACTGTGTGCTCCTCTGCAGGTGAAGAGGACGCCGTGACCTCGGGCTCTTGGCTAGAGTGCACTGTTGATGCCACTGTGTACTCCTCTGCAGGTGAAGAGGAAGCCATGGTTGGCCTCGATCTCTTGGCTAGAGTGTACCGTTGATGCCACTGTGTGATCCTCTGCGAGTGAAGAAGAAGCCAGGGCCTCGGGCTCTTGGCTAGAGTGCACTGTTGATGCCACTCAGTGCTCCTCTGCGAGTGAAGAGGACGCCGTGACCTCGGGCTCTTGGCTAGAGTGCACTGTTGATGCCACTGTGTGCTCCTCTGCAGGTGAAGAGGACGCCAGGGCCTCGGGCTCTTGGCTAAAGTGTACTGTTGATGCCACTGTGTGCTCCTCTGCAGGTGAAGAGGACGCCGTGACCTCGGGCTCTTGGCTAGAGTCTACTGTTGATGCCACTGTGTGATCCTCTGCGAGTGAAGAAGAAGCCAGGGCCTTGGCCTCTTGGCTAAAGTGTACTGTTGATGCCACTGTGTGCTCCTCTGCGAGTGAAGAAGAAGCCAGGGCCTTGGCCTCTTGGCTAGAGTGCACTGTTGATGCCACCGTGTGCTCCTCTGCGAGGGAATAGAACGCCATGGCCTTGGGCTCTTGGCTAGAGTGTACTGTTGATGCCACTGTGTGCTCCTCTGCAGGTGAAGAGGAAGCCATGGTTGGCCTCTGGCTCTTGGCTAGAGTGTACCGTTGATGCCACTGTGTGATCCTCTGCGAGTGAAGAAGAAGCCAGGGCCTCGGGCTCTTGGCTAGAGTGTACTGTTGATGCCACTGTGTGCTCCTCTGCAAGTGAAGAGGATGCCATGGCCTCGGGCTCTTGGCTAGAGTGCACTGTTGATGCCACCGTGTGCTCCTCTGCAAGTGAAAAGGACGCCATGGTTGGCCTTGGGCTTTGGCAGCTTCCACTGCCGGAGGATGCGGCTCTATCAGTTCCTGTGATAACAACATCTTCCACTGAAGGCTGCAGGACTGAGACACAGAGGCCATTGTCAGTGATGCACAGAGGCTGGAGGCTGCCACGTGTGAAGGATGCAGGGGGGGCCTTCAAGGGGGCACTTTGGGGTCTCATCGCCCAATGAACCTGTTTACATGTTGGTGTTCGGGTCCAGCACGCCCAGTCGTGTCTGTTTGTTTCTGTGTTGGGTTTCAGCTGAAATTAGCAATATTTGCAGCATAGAAAGTGTTCCTCTGAACGTTTCACGCTTTTGTTTAGTCCCAGACCCCCAACACACCAGCTGAGTAAGAGACACAAGAGAGAGCGAGTAACAAGCGCTAAGGCCCTGATGGCGCTATAGCAAGCTGATGCCCACACACCATTCACATCTCAGGATGCTCCTCCCCCTCTCTGCGGGCAGAAATTAAGTTCTCTTGTTTACTTTTTGGTCAACTACTTTTTACATTTTTATATTGGTTTACAAAATCCAACGAAAACTACCTCAAAAAGGCGTATGTTTATAATTTTCAACATCAAATGCCTGCATGTAAAAAGGAAAAATCCTGCAGAAGTATTTAAACAATTATTACTTTTGCACATTATTCAGATGTTTTAAAAAACAAAATTGTTAGAGAAAATTCATCAATGTAATGACTTACACAATGTGTAGAATTTGATATTTTTTTTAAATCCATAAAAGTTAGTGCCTCGATGTATTAAGGCACTGGTGGCAAAGAGTGGTCGCAAGTTGAGCACTGACCTTCGGTGACCTGCCTCTGATTTTTCAAAGTGACTTGTGTATATCAGGTCCGGTTACAAAGGAATCTGTAGTGGCAGAACGACCTTCCTAATGAATATTAATTAGGCAGGACCCCCACCTGATAGGCTAAAATGGGGATGGTGGCCGGCAGGGAACAGCAGAGCACCATTCCTCTCTCTGCACTTGCACATGGGAAACTTTCTTTTCTAAAACAGCCTCTGTTCCTTAAAGGACCATTTGCTGATTTTTAGCAAATGTTTTCTTTTGGGAGTACATCGGCGGAGCAGACAGTAGCCCCTCGGACCACTGCCTGCTCCCTCCTTCGTTGACTGACAATCACTTTTTGCGAATCAGTAACAACCTTCTTTGAGGTGTCGGTAACTGATCAATGGTTTGTGACTGCGACTGCAAACCACTGATACATCACACTGTGTGACTCGCAATTAGGAGAGGACACCCCTTTCACGTCCGCACCTAACTGCCCTTTGGAGGGCATCGCATGATCGCAAAACCCATTCTGGGAGTTTGAGAGCCTTTTCCGACTCACACAATGCACATAACATTTTTGCACTGACAAACTGTGTGATTTTGCGGATCAGAGGGTTTGCGAAGGAGTTTAGTACATCAGGCCCTTAGAACTTCAGGCACAGAGAAGATTAATCCATCACATGACAGACGCATTATTTATCACAGATGAAGACTGTACCAGTAAAACCATTTAAATATTGCTTTTGAACTCTGCTAAATATTTACAGTATAATACAACATGAAGTAGTGTTTCAAAATACTGTAGACAAAACGACATGAGGCGCTCAAGCAAGTGCAGCTTTCTGCTTGGAGAGCAGCTCAGGCGTTAAAAGGAGGCCCCCTCTGGCGTACAGCAGTGCAAGAGCCAATCACAGACCTTGGAAGGAAGTGTGCACTTTAGTGAAGACTGTGCAATAATAAAAGTAAGCTTCGTATAACAAAAATCTAAATTTAGGTTTCAGTCTGTGCTTTAAATCTTGGGCTGCAACCAGGGGATCCACCGCTACTGTAAGGAGGTTGATGAAGTGTATGTATAAAGCGCTGCTGTTACCCGCAGGGGGTGTCCCGGCGCTAGATGCACAGACTTGATTAAGCAGGAAGTACAACATGGCGTGAAAGCTGCTCACTGACCTGTTGTGCCAAAATATCAGTTGTCATTGGAAATTTGGGGGGTGAATGTTCCACTCTTGGGTTTTCTCGGCAAGTACACCATTTGTCCATGTACTGGTTCCAGGTTTGGCATACTCCTGCTGAAATAAAAATGCTCTCAGTAAAACGCCTTGCTGCTCCTTGGAGTTAGGCCCACGCTACACGTGCAGCAGGAACATGAATCCATTGAGCTATCTCACCAGAATAGAAACATGTGACCTGCAAGCCGCTCACGGCAGCTCTCAACCTCCTGAGCTATCTCACTGGTAGTGGAGTCTGAACCTTCTTAGATGACGCAGAGACCTCGGCACTGGGATGTAACCAGAGGGCTTTGCAAACGTTTCCTTGTTCGAGACCCGCCTAACTTCCAACCCTCGAAATTCAAAGAACCCTTTATTTAGCTGGGCACCCCTCAGTGCCTGTTCCTCACACCCCTGCACCTCACTAGATCCACTCCTGTCCAGAGGGCTGCTCTGTGGGGGCCAGAGGGTCCCAGACCAGGGACGTCTTAAGGATTTTGGGGGCCGGGTCAAACATAATTTGGGACCCCTGCTTGGAACAGCTCTGAATTTATTATCCATTTTCAGCTCATTCAATCCCCCTGCAACTATGGTCTGATCATTGACCACCCTCTTCGTTGGCCCTCAAACCTTTAAGGGGACCCCAGTCCTTCAGGGATCCCCCATTCAGTATAAAGCCTTTCAATATTTGAGCTAATGGAGACCTGTTCATATTGTGCTGGGGGCCCATGATTTTTGTGTTATGACACTCTCTGGGACTGTCCTGAAAGCTTAATGACAGGGCCCCTAGAAAGAAGGGAGCAATGGGCCAGAGCCCACTTTGCCCATGCCTTAAAACGTCTCCGTCCCAGACGCCAGTGCTGCTGGTGTGGGAACCTCACATGGTGCAGTGGAATCCTTGGACTCCCCCCCCTGCACCCTCTGTGTATGCAGCGAGGTCGACTACAAGTCATGCTCCACACCACCCCTTCCCACCAGCAAACAGGTTCAGTGTCCCCTGCAAGGCTCGGTGAAGCAGCACCGTCTGCTCCTGCGACGGCTGTCCTTCACATCCCTGCAAGGCTCGGTGAAGCAGCACCGGCTGCTCCTGCGACGGCTGTCCTTCACATCCCTGCAAGGCTCGGTGAAGCAGCACCGTCTGCTCCTGCGACGGCTGTCCTTCACATCCCTGCAAGGCTCGGTGAAGCAGCACCGGCTGCTCCTGCGACGGCTGTCCTTCACATCCCTGCAAGGCTCGGTGAAGCAGCACCGGCTGCTCCTGCGACGGCTGTCCTTCACATCCCTGCAAGGCTCGGTGAAGCAGCACCGGCTGCTCCTGCGACGGGTGTCCTTCACATCCCTGCAAGGCTCGGTGAAGCAGCACCGGCTGCTCCTGCGACGGCTGTCCTTCACATCCCTGCAAGGCTCGGTGAAGCAGCACCGGCTGCTCCTGCGACGGCTGTCCTTCACATCCCTGCAAGGCTCGGTGAAGCAGCACCGGCTGCTCCTGCGACGGCTGTCCTTCACACCCCTGCAAGGCTCGGTGAAGCAGCACCGGCTGCTCCTGCGACGGCTGTCCTTCACACCCCTGCAAGGCTCGGTGAAGCAGCACCGGCTGCTCCTGCGACGGCTGTCCTTCACACCCCTGCAAGGCTCGGTGAAGCAGCACCGGCTGCTCCTGCGACGGCTGTCCTTCACACCCCTGCAAGGCTCGGTGAAGCAGCACCGGCTGCTCCTGCGACGGCTGTCCTTCACACCCCTGCAAGGCTCGGTGAAGCAGCACCGGCTGCTCCTGCGACGGCTGTCCTTCACACCCCTGCAAGGCTCGGTGAAGCAGCACCGGCTGCTCCTGCGACGGCTGTCCTTCACACCCCTGCAAGGCTCGGTGAAGCAGCACCGGCTGCTCCTGCGACGGCTGTCCTTCACACCCCTGCAAGGCTCGGTGAAGCAGCACCGGCTGCTCCTGCGACGGCTGTCCTTCACACCCCTGCAAGGCTCGGTGAAGCAGCACCGGCTGCTCCTGCGACGGCTGTCCTTCACATCCCTGCAAGGCTCGGTGAAGCAGCACCGGCTGCTCCTGCGACGGATGTCCTTCACACCCCTGCAAGGCTCGGTGAAGCAGCACCGGCTGCTCCTGCGACGGCTGTCCTTCACACCCCTGCAAGGCTCGGTGAAGCAGCACCGGCTGCTCCTGCGATGGCTGTCCTTCACACCCCTGCAAGACTCGGTGAAGCAGCACCGGCTGCTCCTGCGACGGCTGTCCTTCACACCCCTGCAAGGCTCGGTGAAGCAGCACCGGCAGCTCCTGCGACGGCTGTCCTTCACACCCCTGCAAGGCTCGGTGAAGCAGCACCGGCTGCTCCTGCGACGGCTGTCCTTCACACCCCTGCAAGGCTCGGTGAAGCAGCACCGGCTGCTCCTGCGACGGCTGTCCTTCACACCCCTGCAAGGCTCGGTGAAGCAGCACCGTCTGCTCCTGCGACGGCTGTCCTTCACACCCCTGCAAGGCTCGGTGAAGCAGCACCGACTGCTCCTGCGACGGCTGTCCTTCACACCCCTGCAAGGCTCGGTGAAGCAGCACCGGCTGCTCCTGCGACGGCTGTCCTTCACATCCCTGCAAGGCTCGGTGAAGCAGCACCGGCTGCTCCTGCGACGGCTGTCCTTCACACCCCTGCAAGGCTCGGTGAAGCAGCACCGGCTGCTCCTGCGACGGCTGTCCTTCACATCCCTGCAAGGCTCGGTGAAGCAGCACCGGCTGCTCCTGCGACGGCTGTCCTTCACATCCCTGCAAGGCTCGGTGAAGCAGCACCGGCTGCTCCTGCGACGGCTGTCCTTCACATCCTTGCAAGGCTCGGTGAAGCAGCACAGGCTGCTCCTGCGACGGCTGTCCTTCACATCCCTGCAAGGCTCGGTGAAGCAGCACCGGCTGCTCCTGCGACGGCTGTCCTTCACACCCCTGCAAGGCTCGGTGAAGCAGCACCGGCTGCTCCTGCGACGGCTGTCCTTCACATCCCTGCAAGGCTCGGTGAAGCAGCACCGGCTGCTCCTGCGACGGCTGTCCTTCACACCCCTGCAAGGCTCGGTGAAGCAGCACCGGCTGCTCCTGCGACGGCTGTCCTTCACATCCCTGCAAGGCTCGGTGAAGCAGCACCGGCTGCTCCTGCGACGGCTGTCCTTCACACCCCTGCAAGGCTCGGTGAAGCAGCACCGGCTGCTCCTGCGACGGCTGTCCTTCACATCCCTGCAAGGCTCGGTGAAGCAGCACCGGCTGCTCCTGCGACGGCTGTCCTTCACACCCCTGCAAGGCTCGGTGAAGCAGCACCGGCTGCTCCTGCGACGGCTGTCCTTCACACCCCTGCAAGGCTCGGTGAAGCAGCACCGGCTGCTCCTGCGACGGCTGTCCTTCACACCCCTGCAAGGCTCGGTGAAGCAGCACCGGCTGCTCCTGCGACGGCTGTCCTTCACACCCCTGCAAGGCTCGGTGAAGCAGCACCGGCTGCTCCTGCGACGGCTGTCCTTCACACCCCTGCAAGGCTCGGTGAAGCAGCACCGGCTGCTCCTGCGACGGCTGTCCTTCACATCCCTGCAAGGCTCGGTGAAGCAGCACCGGCTGCTCCTGCGACGGCTGTCCTTCACACCCCTGCAAGGCTCGGTGAAGCAGCACCGGCTGCTCCTGCGACGGCTGTCCTTCACACCCCTGCAAGGCTCGGTGAAGCAGCACCGGCTGCTCCTGCGACGGCTGTCCTTCACACCCCTGCAAGGCTCGGTGAAGCAGCACCGGCTGCTCCTGCGACGGCTGTCCTTCACATCCCTGCAAGGCTCGGTGAAGCAGCACCGGCTGCTCCTGCGACGGCTGTCCTTCACATCCCTGCAAGGCTCGGTGTAGCAGCACCGTCTGCTCCTGCGACGGCTGTCCTTCACACCCCTGCAAGGCTCGGTGAAGCAGCACCGGCTGCTCCTGCGACGGCTGTCCTTCACACCCCTGCAAGGCTCGGTGAAGCAGCACCGGCTGCTCCTGCGACGGCTGTCCTTCACATCCCTGCAAGGCTCGGTGAAGCAGCACCGGCTGCTCCTGCGACGGCTGTCCTTCACATCCCTGCAAGGCTCGGTGAAGCAGCACCGGCTGCTCCTGCGACGGCTGTCCTTCACATCCCTGCAAGGCTCGGTGAAGCAGCACCGGCTGCTCCTGCGGCGGCTGTCCTTCACACCCCTGCAAGGCTCGGTGAAGCAGCACCGGCTGCTCCTGCGACGGCTGTCCTTCACACCCCTGCAAGGCTCGGTGAAGCAGCACCGGCTGCTCCTGCGACGGCTGTCCTTCACACCCCTGCAAGGCTCGGTGAAGCAGCACCGGCTGCTCCTGCGACGGCTGTCCTTCACACCCCTGCAAGGCTCGGTGAAGCAGCACCGGCTGCTCCTGCGACGGCTGTCCTTCACATCCCTGCAAGGCTCGGTGTAGCAGCACCGGCTGCTCCTGCGACGGCTGTCCTTCACATCCCTGCAAGGCTCGGTGAAGCAGCACCGGCTGCTCCTGCGACGGCTGTCCTTCACATCCCTGCAAGGCTCGGTGTAGCAGCACCGGCTGCTCCTGCGACGGCTGTCCTTCACACCCCTGCAAGGCTCGGTGAAGCAGCACCGTCTGCTCCTGCGACGGCTGTCCTTCACACCCCTGCAAGGCTCGGTGAAGCAGCACCGGCTGCTCCTGCGACGGCTGTCCTTCACATCCCTGCAAGGCTCGGTGAAGCAGCACCGGCTGCTCCTGCGACGGCTGTCCTTCACACCCCTGCAAGGCTCGGTGAAGCAGCACCGGCTGCTCCTGCGACGGCTGTCCTTCACATCCCTGCAAGGCTCGGTGAAGCAGCACCGGCTGCTCCTGCGACGGCTGTCCTTCACACCCCTGCAAGGCTCGGTGAAGCAGCGGCGGCTGCTCCTGCGACGGCTGTCCTTCACATCCCTGCAAGGCTCGGTGAAGCAGCACCGGCTGCTCCTGCGACGGCTGTCCTTCACACCCCTGCAAGGCTCGGTGAAGCAGCACCGGCTGCTCCTGCGACGGCTGTCCTTCACATCCCTGCAAGGCTCGGTGAAGCAGCACCGGCTGCTCCTGCGACGGCTGTCCTTCACACCCCTGCAAGGCTCGGTGAAGCAGCACCGGCTGCTCCTGCGACGGCTGTCCTTCACACCCCTGCAAGGCTCGGTGCAGCAGCAGCACCGGCTGCTCCTGCGACGGCTGTCCTTCACACCCCTGCAAGCAGGGCACGAGTCAGGGGTACACGCTGGTGGACGGCGTCCACCCACTCTTTCACAGGGTGGACGCCGTCCACCCTGTCAAGAAGTTGAGCCCCACTGTAAAATATGCTGAACTCGTCCCGGTGTAAGTTTGAGACACCGGGACACATTCAGCAGCGCCTGCACGTTGTCTGCTCTCATTCCGAGCAGCAACGTTCAGACGAGGAGGGGTTTTGTCATTTGAAACTCCACCTGGGCCATAACAAAGGCCGAACTTAAGGGGCCATTTGGCCTTCTTTTGTCCAAGTATGGAGGCTGGGTGGGGGCTGCCTGTAGCCTCACACCTAGATGTAAATGCAGAGGAAGGGAAACAAAAGCAGCAGCTTGTTAGCACTTCAAAGGCGCTTAAGAGAAGCACGATTTTGACTTTGTTCGGACCCCCATATATAATAGATATTCATGCACTGTAAGAATGTCAGATGTGTTACTCTGTCCCAGTGCAAAATAACAATTTAAATACCAGTATTTTATATTTGTTCACAGCGCTATCCATCCCAATGTAAGGTGTCAAAGTGCTTTACAGCAAACATATACATTATATTGACAATAAATCACACACGTTTGTAAATAATTGTACAGGATGTGTTACATAAGACAGTGAGGGTTACTGGGTGTAGGTGTCACATATCATCCTTCAGAGCTCACTCTGCTGTACTAGAAGGATTACATTGCAACTGCATGTCTTCTGCCTAAACTAGGAGTGTTTGTGTGTATACTCATGTGTTCAAATGTACTCATGATATACTTGCTAAACATATGTGTGAGGTCTTAAGATCTGATGTCACTTCTTGTAAAGTCATGGATGCAATATCACTTCCGCTGATGTCACTTCCTGTGATGCCACACGCAATGTCACGCGCCGGGATGTCATGGGCCATGATGTCACCTGCCTACTGCCTTAGTCAGTCCCCCACTTTTTTGGGGGACTTGTGCCCTGCCTGCAAGGCTCGGTGAAGCAGCACCGGCTGCTCCTGCGACGGCTGTCCTTCACATCCCTGCAAGGCTCGGTGAAGCAGCACCGTCTGCTCCTGCGACAGCTGTCCTTCACACCCCTGCAAGGCTCGGTGAAGCAGCACCGTCTGCTCCTGCGACAGCTGTCCTTCACATCCCTGCAAGGCTCTGTGAAGCAGCACCGGCTGCTCCTGCGACGGCTGTCCTTCACATCCCTGCAAGGCTCGGTGAAGCAGCACCGTCTGCTCCTGCGACGGCTGTCCTTCACATCAATCTGAAGTGGTCCTGTGTTTATGTTTTTCGCTACCAATGCTGTGCTGTCATGGCTGAGGACGCCCCCTTGTGAGGCCTTCTATAGGGCAAGCAGTGCGGGTACCCGCAGTGCAGTGATGTGTGTCCGGGTGGCACAGCCCTTTCTAAATGCATTCAAAGCACTTCTGCATGGATTCTCAGTTCTGTCTCAGCCCAGGCTGAGGGCTCCAAATCATTGCCAAGCAAACAGTCAACTGGGATGGATGGAGACACTGCTACTTCTTTTGGCCAGCAATAACTCCCTAGTCGAAGGACACCATCGCCATGGGATCGATTTTTGTCACATTGTCCGCACTGGTGACGGGATAGTGCAGGCAGATACTGTTCAGAGGACACCAGTTGCTCAGTCACCATGGTGACACTAGCACCAGTGTCTCTTAATGCCTCCACCGTAACCCCATTACTAACAGGATTCGGACTGTACTGTTGCATATTAGTGGGCCAGACAACTAATGTGGCCACATTCCCCACTAAAGTCGCATCAGTGAGCTCCCTGACATGGCCAGTGCTCTCCTGAGATCCCATCTGGAGATTAGCAACTGCATTTACTGCAGGTGGACTAGAGGCATTTTTCTTGTTTTTACAGCTTGAGTCTCCAGTTCGGTGCCCTATGGTTTTACAGTCCTGGCACCAAGCCTTCTTGGGATCACAGTTCTTTCCCTGGTGCCCACCCTTTGGCTGTGAAGAGTCTCTCAGCCCACTGTTTTGAACAGGTTTTTGGGGGCCTAAAGAAGACTCTTTGTATTTAGAAGTTGCCCTCTTTCCTCTGGGGGGCTTTTTGGCCTCTTTCTTTTGGTCTCCCCACCAGTGGTAGTTTTGGTCACCATTGTCCTGACCCAGTGGTCTGCCTTCTTCCCCAACCCTTGAGGAGTAAGTGGACCTAGGTCTACCAGGAAATGATGTAACTTCTCTTGGTAACAATCACTTAAAAGATGTTCCTTTAAGATTAAATTATAAAGCTCTTCATGCGCATTGTTACCTTCTAACCAACCTCCTAGTGACTTCAGTGAGTAGTCTACAAACTCTACCCAGGTCTGGCTCTCGGTTTTTCGAACCTCCCTGAACCTGATTCTATACTCTTCAGTGGTGAATCCAAAGCCCTCAATTAGGGTACCCATCATGAGGTCATAGGATTCAGCATTCATTGAGTGTCAGGAGTCTATCCCTGCACTTTCCTGAGAACTTTTCCCACTGGATAGCACTCCACAGCTTCCTGCTGTCCTGTCTGCTAAGGCAGGCCCTCTCAAAAGCAATGAACCACTTGGTGATATCATCACCCTCAAAGAATTTTGAGACAATCCCTTTGAAGATTTTAAGGTCAAAAGAATCCTCTTTATCCCTAGTTATTATTGTGTTGCCACCAGAGATGGGTCCTAGGCCCAACTCTTTTCTCTCTTACTCTATGGCTAGGAGTTGAGCTTCTATAGCTGCCCTTCTGGCTAATCTTTCCAGAGCAAGCTCTTCATCTGGAAGTGCTGCTCTGTCTTGGGGTGTTACACTGTCACTCCCATTGTCTGTATTCTGATCTTCTGTAAAATCCGAGTCATTCTCTGGATGCTTTTTGTCATACTCTGCCAAAAGCTCCCGGAGCTCGGATTTAGTAGGGTCTGACCCAGTCTTGAGGACATACGTTTTACACAAGCCTCGAAGGTGTCGCATTTGCAGGGACAGGTAATGTGTGAGGTCGAGTTCCTCCACCTGTACCAGGTCCTCTGGAGTACTGTTTCTAGTACTTATTATTGTTACTAAGTTGGGAACCTTTTTGCAGAGGTAAAAAGACCTAAACTGGTTTCCGGACTACAGTAAGATTTGAATTTTTAAAACAGTTGAACTAAAAGGGACCTAACCAGGACCCTAATAACTATTTTAAAATTAAGAAAAATAGTCAATTTGCAAAACACAATTTAACTAGAGGTAATTATGACTTCACTTGTGTGGTCACTTTTTTGTCAGAGTGGATCAGCAAATGCAAAGTCATAGACCCCTACCGCTGATCCACCAATGTAGGAAACCCACCTCTCTATATAGTGCACCACAATGGGGTACACTGTGCAGAGAGGTCGAGGAGACCCCTACTGGTTTACAGAGGCAAAAGTAGATAATACTAACGCTCTATTTTGTGGTAGTGTGTGCAAACAATTAGGCTTATCAGAGGGTAGTGTTAAGCATTTGTTGTACTCACAGAGGCAATAAATGAGACACACAGTCAATGACTGAAGTCGTGAACAGATTTGAAAAATAGTACTTTGTATATAAATATTTAGACCAAGACCTTCGGGTACAAGGTAATACTTTTCACAATATGAGAAAATCACAGTAAATGCAATATCCACAGTTGTGTGCAATTACGCATAATACATTCCCTATGGGAGGAAACAGGCAATTAGAAAATCAATGCAATGCAGTTACTTTTGAGGTTTCACCTTTTAGAATCGTAAGGTTCGGAGGCCACGTCCAAAGTGCCAAAGCCGAGTTCTCTGGAGCTTCCCGGATTTTGCCGGGAGCAAAGAGTAAAGGGACTTGCGCGCTATGAAGCCAGGGGCCACCTGTAACAGCAAAGCAAAGGGGGACTTGCAGGGAAGTCCGAAGGCTCTGAAGGGAGAGTAGAGGTTGTAAGGGCTCTGGGGCCACTGGGGCACAGCTGGATTGAAGATGTCCCGGCTGGGCGTGCTGGGTGCAGTGAAAATGTGCAGCTGGGCAATGGCGCGCAAAGAGACACCTCGCGGTCAGGGGCTGGCACCTTGGAGTGACAATTCTGGAGCTGCTGGGCCACTGCTGCGGTGGGTCTCTGGAGTCCTGAAGTCCCTCGTCGGATGCTGGCTTAGAGTCCGCCTGGACTCGATTTTGTAGGTTTTTGCAGCAAGGGGTCTGGTACCTCGAGTATTCATGCTGTTCAGGTCCGGCGGGTCCTGGGACTTCATGACTTGGTGCAGAGGCCGAGCTGACCCTCCAGAGCAGGCGTACCTTCGGTGGGCACTTGGAGACATTTGTCGGGTTGGGGAGTTGGATGACGCTGGACCAGACTGTGCTGTTTTTGGTGCCTCCGGCTGCAGGGAGATAGCACCTCTATCTCAAGGGAGTTCTTTGGCGATTTGTGAAGTACTGATGACCCTCCGGGGTTTGTGGAAGTCACACAGCGACAAGAAGAGCTGGGGGATGTCGATTGTCGAGTTCTGCGGGGGCAGGGAGTAGTTTACGCCCAAAGTCCACCACGAGGTCTTCAGTTCTCGGTCCAACAGCGTTTTTTGTTCATCTTCTTTTTGTCTGTGGAATGTATTTTCAGGGTCTGGGGATTTCACATAAATACTAAATTCAGGGGCGTTTACAATGGAGTGACAGATAGTGGCCAATGGGCTCCTTACCTGGGGCGTCTACACCCTCTATTATGCCCACGTCCTGTGGGAGGGGGCATAGCCCTAGCCCTGATTGGAGAAGTCCCACCATCTTCAAGATGGTGGTCACTGAAAATGTGCTTCACCTCGCCTTCAACACTTGAGAGGTGGAGTTGAAAGACGAGGGCACACCTCCTATTCTTACTTGGTTTTCCCGCCAAAAGGGGTGAGGACAGGAGGGAGAGCCTGCTCCTTCTATCAGGAGAGGCTGGAGTTGTGTTTCAATGGCGGCAAGGCCTTTGAAGCTTCCCGCCACAGATAGCTCTTCCTGACCGGGGGAGGTGTGAACACCTCCGCCCTGGCCAGGCATTGTTCTCGACCTCTAAGCGCGGAGGTGCTCACCCTGTGAGGTCAGAACTCTGTCCGTCGGTGACAGAGGTTGGTTTAGACCAGTCAGTGACCACGCTAAGGGTTGGTAGTTTTCAGGGTACCCCTGTAAGGGGTACTCTGTGTGCAATTATTAATAAATCGGACACTGGAATCAGTGCAGGTTTAAGACGAGATGTTTGGTACCAAACATCTCATAATGCAGCGAAACCATAATGGAGCTAGGGAGCTCATAATGATGAGTGTCCAGCCCACGTACTCCTAATGGCTTCCCTGTTCACTTACAATATCCACAAATTGACATGAATATTGCAGGGGCATATCTGCTCATGCAGATATGTCCTCACAGGAAATATAGTGCACCTTGCCTTAGGACTAAAAGCCCTCCTTTAGGGGTGTCTTACCTATATCACATGAAGTGTCTGTGGGCATGACACACAGGGATGTGTGCCATGTCGACTCTTCGGTTTTGTCTGCACCAAGGCACGCAGTCTGCAATAGCAGCATGCGTGGCCTTGGAGAGGGGACCCTAGGGTGGCACAATTCGTGCTGCTACCCTTGGGGTCCCTCTTCAGTGCCGATGCCCTCGGAACCAGGGGTACCATTTACTAGGGACTTACAAGGTGAGAGGATGTGGTCAAATGGCTAGAGCTGTCGCCGTCGATGCTGGGGAACCGGGAGTCCCGGCAGGGACGCTCAACATCCTGTGATTCTGGGAAAATCACTTAATCTCCCCATGCCTAACAAAAATGAATGTGTCCGTCTGTAATGTAACCGGTGCTCATGTAAAGCGTTCTGATACCTTCGGGTCGAGTTCACCGTATATAGAAACTAAAAAAAAGGATATTGAAGTCGTGCCAATTGTGAAACAAAAGGTACAGTTTAGGGAAATAGGTTTTGTCACAGGGGACCTGGTTGGCAGGGACCCTGTGCATTTCCAGTCGAAATTACATCATTTTCCAGGCAAAACGTGGAGGCTAACCATGTCCAAAAGAGGCACTTTCCTACATGAGCAGTGATGCTTGTCTGTGGGCACAGCCCTTTTTACCAGTGTGAGGAGGCTGTCGTGGCTGGGGATGCCCCTTTGTGAAGCCTTCTATAGTGCAAGCTGTGCTGTCCAGGGGCACAGCCCTTTCTACCTGTGTGAGCTGTGCTGTCGGGGCTGGGGAAAACCTCATTTGTGAGGCCTTCTATCAGGGCCGGACTGGGAACTGCAATCAGCCCTGGCAGATTGCTGCTTGACCGGCCCTGGGAGCGGGTGCTAGTAAGAAGCACCACTCACACCTTTGTTACAGGAGGCCGATATTGCAGCACTGCTGCAAAACCAGCCCCCACTGACAAAACTGACACCCCACAGCCACAAGACCGGCCCTCTCCCCTCCAGGGAAACGCCCTGTACCCGCTACGCCCAGTCCGGCCCTGCCTTCTATAGTGCAAGCTGAGCGGGTACCAGCAGTGCGGTGATGCTTGCCCGGGGCCACAGCACTTTCTGCTTGTGTGAGCATCTGCCTACATACTGATGTCCCTTGCCTCCATCATTTCGAGTACCAGAAGACATCTGTGATGATAGTAAATGTACTTAAAGGATGGATGAAAGCAGAATTCCTGCATCTTAGCAAATGTATAAACTGCACAAGTAGATGCAGGCTGGATAAACCCGCTTGGAGATGTGAAAAGACATGTAATAGCTACTGAGGTCACTGGTTGAAAAGGACACGAGAAGAAGAAAAGGATGGCGCAGCTAAAGGAAGACTTACAGGTAACTAATACGAGCAGGCAAGGAGAGGTGAGGTTTGTGGGGATGGCAGGGAGAGAACTGCAATGACTGGGCTACAAGGAAGGCTGGGGTGTGAATCTGTGTGTTAGGCTTGCAGGATGTGTGAATTTAGTGGGGTCGTGGTTCTTGGGAGTTTATTTGTTTTTTTGTATGTTTGTTTGCTGGTTGTGTGGGACTGGTGGGGTTGTGGTTCTTCGGAGTTTATTAGGTTTGTTTGCAGGGTGTGTGGGACTGATGGGATCGTGGTCCTTGGGAGTTTATTTGGTTTGTAGTATGTTTAGTCTTTGAGTGTTCAGGCTCTGAGAAGGGTGTGTTAGGCTTGCAGGATGTGTGAAACTAGTGGGGTCGTGGTTCTTGGGAGTTTATTTGGTTTTTTGTATGTTTGTTTGCAGGGTGTGTGAGAATGGTGGGGTCGTGATTCTTCGAAGTTTGAGTTTGTTGTAGGTTTGTTTTCGGGGTCTGTGGGACTGGTGGGGTTGTGGTTCTTCGGATTTTATTTGGTTTGTTGTTTGTTTGCAGGGTGTGTGGGACTGGTGGGTTCGTGGTTCTTCACAGTTTATTAGGTTTGTTGTATGTTTGTTTGCAGGGTGTGTGGGACTGGTGGGGTTGTGGTTCTTCGGAATTTCTTTGTTTTTCTGTATGTTTGTTTGCAGGGTGTGTGAGAATAGTGGGGTTGTGGTTCTTCGGAGTTCATTAGGTATGTTGTATGTTTGTTTGCAGGTGTGTGGGACTGGTGGGGTTGTGGTTCTTCGGAGTTTATTTGGTTGTTGTATAATTGTTTGTATGGTGTATGAGACTGGGTCCTGGTGCTTGGGAGTTTATTTGGTTTGTTGTATCTTTAGTCTTTGAGTGTTCGGGCTCTGAGAAGGCTTTTTGTGGGTTTGGAGTGTCTAGGGTGGTTGGAGGAGAGGGTTAGTGATCTTTTTGTTTACATTTGTCTGTGTGACTTACTGACAAGAAGTGTAGGGATCTGCAGGCAGGGGTAGGGTAGACACAGTGTTCTAGGTAGTGTAAGGCACTGGAAAGTCATTTTAATCTAGAGCATCATACCTCTGCTGAGGCGCCAAAGCGCACATATGGACAGGTAGCAGGATGCTCCATGGGAGTGCTGTGGATTGGGAGTGTGTGTGTGTTCTCTGGCCTTTAGGGGCAGTGCTTTTTTACCGTACATGAGGACCAGAGTTTTGCTCTTGTGTTTTGTCGCTGCATCTGTGTATGAATTTGAGGTAGAAAGGAGTGAAGGATAGGACGCATGAGCATTAGATGCCTTACAGCGTGGCGTTTGTGGATAGTGTTTTGGGACAGTGCATATAAGGCAGACACTGTTCAGAATGTGTTTCCATAAGCATATGCAGTGCCTAAGCATGGTTGTAGGCAGGGCCGGGCTTGGGCATGGGCACACTGGACCCAGGGTGCCAATATTCCGAGTGGTGCAGCAGGGAGCTTCCTGATAATGTTATGCAAACAGTTCGTCCCTCCCACTTGGTCTCAACCGGGTCCCGTTAAAGACCTTGTATTGGGCCCTTAATGTACCTCAGCATAATTGTTAGCACCCCATCAACCCCCTGCCCTCCTCCCTTCTTCCTCACACCTCCTGCTGTCACACTGCAACGACCCCGGCCCCACAATAAACACCAAATTTTCTTTCCGCCCAGGGCGCTGTCCTGGTCAATCCAATTTAGGGCCGGCCCTGGTTGTAGGAGAAAGTATGACAGTGATGCACGTGGGTGCCTACCATTTGGAGTCGTTCAGTCTTTAACAAGATCCTGTGAATGTTACAGTTTCAGGGTCACCTTAGGGTCACCTGTGTAGTTGCAGCGTGTTTTGTCACGATCCAGTAAGGGGTCAAGGTAGATACTGAAGACGCGTGGGCCGATGATTGATCCTTGAGGTACGCCTGCCTTGATGCAGAAAGGTGATGAGGTAATTGGGGGTGCTTCATCTGTCAGAGAGGTAGCGGTGATAAGTCAAGGATGCTTTGCTTGATACCGCGTTACTGTAGTCTCTTGCAAATGAAGTGGTGTTGGGCTGCATAGAACACAGCAGGCAGGTCCAGTATAAGCAGCGTGGCAATGCCATTTCTGTTCACTCTGGTCTTCAGATGATCCCAAATGAGATCAGTGTGTTTTGTGCCTTTACCAGGGCAGAACCGGTTTGTTAGTCCCAGAGCAAGTTGTCTTCTTCAAGGAAGTCTCAGACCTGAGTGGATGATGCTCTTTCAATCAGTTTTTCAATCAAGGGCATCTGCGTTTGGTCTGCACCTGACTGGGTCAGCTGGGGGAAAAATGTTCTTGATGTGTAGTTGTAAATAGGATATCTTGAGGAAAGTGCCTTACAGGAGGCATTTGTTGATGTCGTTGCTGCCTTTGTAACGGTCGTAGACCGGAGTATGTTCTTGAACAGTCATGGTGGGCAGGGCTCTGAAGATGATCCGGCAGGGCCACTAGCCTTGACCAGAAAGAAGTCTGAGGCTAAGAATTGCTTGTAGGAAGCAAGTGTTCAATGTCTGTTGGTCTGTCTAGCACTCTGTCTTGGCCTAGGAGGGACAGGATTCTTTTATCTTGTTTGAGATGAGGTTGTAGTATCCTAGCTTTGGCCACACAGCGGTCTGTGATGGAGTTACAGAAACCTTCAGATGTAGGATTCCTTGTGATGGAATACTTCGGCATTGCAGAATCCAGTGGAGTTGCCTTGTGAGCACTTGGCGTTGGAAGTCTGGTTTGAGTAATGTTGTTTGATGGATGCTTTGTGGATCCTGTTGAGCCTGTCAAGCCTTCTTCAGCCATTTGTCATTTTGTCTTCTTTATGCTTTCTCTGATGCAAGATGTGGGATGTCTTGGTTCAGGATGTCTTGAGACGGATGCATTGATTGAAGGCTTTGAAGAGCCAACTGTACAGCTGGTTGACATCTTTCATTTGGTCTGATGGTGAGGAGTCCATTTCCAAGAGAACAGGTTTGTTTCAGTGTCTGTAGGAAGTCGATAAGAGTGTTTTGGTAGCATGTGGTCTTGAGGGGAGGTTAACTGTGAATGAAATGAAAAGGTGGTTGCTCCAGAAAGTAGACTCAGTCTGAGTGATCATGATGAATCCAGGTCTGTGGATTGTGCCGACCGTCTGTGTGTGAGCAGGCCCAGCGACTAACTGAGAGAAATCTAGTAGTGGATGTAAATACTCTAGATTCTGTGGTGCTGTTTGGACATTGCTCAGATTTAAATAGCTGTGGAGGTATTTTGGTGAGTATGGGTTAGGAGTAGCAGGGTGGCATTTGAATTGGCCTCTAGAGTTGCAAGTGATGTACGCAGTAGCGTCGGGCACAGATCGGGGGTGGCGGAGCGGAGGTGAGGAGGGATAAGGGGATTATAAAAAAAATGTTAAAAACGTATATTACCGCCACGTCTCTCCGTCGTCTCTCCTCGGGAATGGAACAGGAAGCAGGCAGGCTCCCCATACCTATCACAATGCTGCAATGCAACGTTGTGATTGGTAAGCACCCAGGCTCCCCTGACTAATCACAACACTGCAATGCAGCGTTGTGATGGGTCTGAGCGCCGTGGTTCAACACTCAGCCAGGGACTGGGGGCCTAGGCATGTTCTCCACGCAGGCTGTAATGCAGCCTGCATGGAGAACATGCAAAGTGCGCATGACTGTTTGGCCAGCCCAGTCATTGAGCACTTAGGAGGGTGCTACCACTCCTCCCCTGCCCTGCGAGCAGAGCAGCACCGCCCGTCACACAAAGCTGCAGCAGCAGCACAAAATAAAATGATAATAACATTACGCTATTACTTTATTTTTCCTCTCTTTCACTGCTTCAAAGCAGTGGGGTGGCGCTCATCCGCCTTAGCGGAAGAGCCGCCACTGGATGTATGTCTGTTTTAATGATGGTGTGGATGGGTCTATGGGAGGGTGGTCCACTTCTAAGTGGTGAGGTTTCTTATCAGTTGAGTGTGGGCAATGTTGACTGGGCGTTTGGATGATGATGGGTGTGTGGGTGTGTGTGTGTGTTTGTCTATATAGGATATATTTGGGCTCTTGGTTAAAGGTGGAAAGGTGAAGTATTCATCCTTCACCTGCTGGAGGAGAGGAGTGAGATGGGGAGGTTTGGGAGAGGGGTTGTGTGTTACAAGTATGTAGGTTGATATCTATCACATTTTTCAGATCTGCTCTCACGCCTTGACATCTGAAAACCAAAGAATCATAGGGTGACATTGAAGTACTGTTCAAGGTCAATCCATGGACCTTTGGCCTCAAATGTGTCAACCTTTGGCTCATGTTTAATATTTCACAGCTCATGTTGATTATACCCTGCAGACCAGAAAATATGTACCCGTACAGACATTTATTTCTATGCAGTCTTACATGAGTCAAGAAAGTCATTATATAGTAAATGTTGAGGAGCTGTTTGATTAAGTACAGTTTGAGCAGGATGCACCCACTTGATCACTTATAATATCGACCAACACAGAAGTCAGATGATGTTTTTGTTTTATCATTTTGGAATGCATATGTCCACGCAGATTCTTACCTCCCTTGACTGTTTTGTGCTTACAGCAAGTAGCATTGGTGAAGCCCTGTTTGTTGGGCCTGGACCCCTCATTATAACTTCTCTAGCTATTCATTGTTATTCACATCATATTCTCTTGTAAGATGTCTCCCACTGGGCTGAAGGCAAGTGGCTCGGATTGCCTTGTCAATGTCCAGCAGTCTTTTTTGGCCGTTTTAGCAGTTGTTGCAGGGATTCTGCACCTACACAGAACTATGTGCAGGAAACCGGGACCTCGGTGTATAGGGGTGTACCAACCTAGCACCTTAGTGCCCAAAATCCCAAAACAGACTAGCTATAGTGTCTCATTCGTTCTCCTCCAAATATCACAGAGCTACAAATGATTAGACAACCCAGAACACAACACTTCCGACTCTCTCAGGAATCGCGGTGCAAGACATACTCTTTCGCTCGCTCACTCGTACTTGTCCACAATAAGAAATTGGCAGAGTCACTGTAATAGTTCAAAATGTTTATTTTAACTATTGTGCTCTACAATACAGTATACGAGCCACTACCAGCAGCAAAATGCATAAACTCAAAACAATTAGCATTGTTACAATTCCATAGAGTACAAAAGGGGAAGTCATTTTATAAAGACAGTGGAAAAAGGACTATAAGGCCTAACCAGCATCCCCTTGACTGGAAGAAGTTTATTTATATAAAGGAAGATCTCTGGGCTTTGACAGCAGACCTCATACCTTAAAGCCTAGAAGCAAGATTTACATCATAGGAACAGCGTAGCTCTTCTCCATGGAAAGGGCTCTCTCCAAGTGTGTGTTAAAACAACATGCATCCCCGTAATATCAAAGCACGAGTCTCCAGCATTGCAGCTGTGTTTAGCATGTTATGTCTGACCAGAACAGAACAGACCAGAACAGAATAACAAGGGGCATTGTTTATCGACCTTGCACATCGTGTTCAGACTAAACTCCTGGAATTTCAGCAAAGAACGCGAAAAGCAGACAGTTCTCATGTGAAAGGCACAAACAGCGTCTTGCAAAAATAAAGTCCTGTAGTAACGTGCACAAAAGCAGGATCATGGCAGCAAAGCTCATGCTAACTTAGCAATGTCGACAATGACTCTAAGGGCCATATAACACCCTCCCCCTGGTAAGGCCACAGGACATAGAGAAAGGACGGAAACAGAGTTCAAAAAGCCAAGCCGACCAAAAACTTATGAGAAAAAATCAAATTGGAAAAAAAAATTCAAAACAAAAAATTTTTGTCATCAATTTTCACGGTCTCCGGGAAAATGTTATGATGAAAAAGGTGGTAAGTCCATCAACATACGCGAACTTAAAAATGCAATTCCGTCCAGAAGAGCATCTCTATCGTTAGTACAAAAAAGGGATGCCATCCAATCAAGTAGATCGAAGGAACAAACGTGCTCCTCATAATCCGATGCTTCCAAAAGAAACATCGGGCAACTTGCGTGATACTCGATGAAACTCTGATGTAGGAGGTTCTGCGCAGCCGTGCAGATATCCCATTCAGCCAATACTCAAAGTGCTGCTGCACGCGCCAAACAGCCATCCCCAGAACAAGCCTGGCCATGAGCCTCCAAGGGGCCCATCAACTGGACAAAATCCGGGACTGGACATGACGTATTCGAGAAACATAAATCCATAGCCCAATAGAAGGGGCATCGTCGGCAGTAGAAGACTGGTTGCACGCAAGTAAAGTAGGCAAAGCGAAAAGTTAATCCATAACTCACGCTAAGCGTAGCTAACGGCAGGCATCCAAAAACTTGTCGCATTTGATCACTGTACAGTTGCAACTGGCCTGGTCTGTGCAGGACCACAAGCTGAGCAGCCATTGCGTAGCAGGAGCAGTAGAAGCAGGATCCCACCAGCTAACGCCAGTATTAAGGGGAATCCACCGAAGACGCTGGAAAAAATAGAATGAATAAAAGCCGGTATTGCACCAAATATCGTCTGAAAAGAAGTCACAACTCCCACTTGTTTACAAAAATGTGCAAGGCTGTTAGTGTCAGACGCATTAAATATTTGATGAATAAGCTCCCCAAAGTGTAGTGGGAGGTTAGTATTCAGAAGTGACTGAATCTCTCCAGATGTTCTAGCCACCTTTAACTCGAAGGTCTCTTGGGCTGAAGTAAGAGCCACTTCTTGTTGGAACAAAAGGGCCTTTAGCCTGCTTAATTTGTTGAAATCTGTTTTCAAAGTAGGAATGGAAGGCCAAATAGATCTACACTCCCTAGCGGGGCCGGAAATGCACATTGTTACAACAAGTAACGCGTTGTGAAATAGTTACCAAATACGGGACACCTGCCCTTAAACCACAGCAATCTTGGTTGTTCAAAATAAGATAGCTACCGTTAATAAGCGGGGTAAACGCAGGAATTATTGATGGCACTGGTGTCCCTTTCAAAAAACATGCAAGATTAGGCGCTGACACATTACATGCGCCGTGCAATTTAACGTGTTTACAAACTAGGGAATGTCCCACTGTGGAATCGCTGTCCTCCCCTGTTAGGAAGACCTCCTTATCTTCCCGTTGACATCTGTAAGTGAAAGGTATGGACCATAATTCATGCAAAAAGGCACTACCCAGGGGTTCGAAGCGGCCAATCGGAAAATGTTGAATGCATGATTTAAATTGAAACAGTGAGAATGGGAGGGAGATAACTCCATGAATTAACCAAACAGCAGAATCCGTTTCCGCCACAGAGAATGGCAAGGGTTCCAATTGTTCAATGTGTAATAGCGTGTATGTAGCATCTTTCATTGACATAAAACGTTGTTTATCAGTCAGATTAAATGGCAAAAACAGAGCAGAAGCATTCAAATAATCCCAAGGGACTTTTCCCATTTTAAGGGTCTGTAACGTTCACGCAAACTGCATAACAGGATTTTGACCATGATACAAAGTTTCAGCACTCCGTCCATCATCTCCTTGTGTTTGCATGATACAATACAGCCACATCATTCTGAACAATATCAATAACGGAAGAAACAATGTTATCCAATGTATAAATGCGTGAAGAAAGTGTATTGATGCTATTGTCGACCACGGCTAGAACCTTTTCTAAATTAGCCTGATCAATTTGACGTAGATGAAAGGCTGCTTCCATCTGCGAAAGTTTCCAAATTTCATTGTAAGCTGCATACATAAATCTTTTAGCTCTGGGAGCCCTGGGTCCCAAGAGAAAATCAGCCAAATTAATGTCACTCGACAAGAGCGACAGGTGTTGCTTTACTGACGACAGTGTGGAATGTTCCAACCATTGTTGGCATAATTTACCTACCGAGTATGTGGTAACCGAATGTGAACGTGGATAACGTGGGTCCGGTTTAGTGTGGGTGAAACCAGGTGTTACATTATAAAAACGCAATTGACATGCATTTGAATTGGTTTGCCACAGCAACCACCCAGATGAATCAATTACTGAGACATTAAAGGTGTCATTTTGGAACAAAGCCCGCAATGCATCGATGGTATAATTCGTGTGAGCACACCAATTGTCATATTCCTCTAAAGACGGAATGGAAGGGATATTTAATTTTTTTACCGTAGCCATTCCAAAGCACGTTGTTTGATAAACAGTATCATTTAAAAATAATATTTGAACCGGGATTAGACAGGCACGATGTAGTGCCTCAGTTCCCTGAACCTGCAAGGGTTTTGTACCCCAGATTAATTTCAAATCAATGGTCTCTTTCCAGTGATCATAACCCTGTGTGGCTAATTTAGCTCTGAATGAGTCGGAATAAATTAATTTAGCGTGGGTTAGGATAAATTTGGATTGAGAAGGCAATTGTAATTTAAAGAAATATGATCCTGGATTGGACGTGTTATAATCTGTAAAATAGGTAAACTTATTTCTAAGAATTTTTGAACTCCCTCTTATGGGAGTAGGACAATGTTCCCATTGAGTGTAATTAAAAATCTGCCTTAAAGTATTTGTTTTATGTAAAAAATGATGCTCATAGTGTTGATAACAAAAGAGATCAGCATAATTGGCAGAATTTAAGTACAAATCTTCAGCATCAAAAGCAGCATAATACTTCAAATCTGAAAATAAAGAATGTACTGCTTTCACATCCCAATCATCAGAATGTATGTCCCGTGTGACCACATCTCCTTATGAGACGCAAAACACGTATGGCACCCTGAGCACTTGTGTCGGGCCGTGGACTTCGAAGGCTACTTTATCCCAAACGATGCCATCTGCAACCGGGAATGCTGAAATGTTCATATGAGTCTGATCACGTTTCATGATGTGGAACGATGTGTGTGGGGCCAGAGTACCATCGACCAAGTTCACAGCAGAGCGTTCTGGCAAATAATGACCATTGATGAGTAAAAAGAACACTGTTACAAATCCAATCGACATGAAGAGGAAAAGTATGATAAGCACCAACCAAATGTAGGTCCATGGAGGGACCAGGTAAGTCTTTTTGAACCAAGAGAAAAAAACACTCAATTTAGTCAGTGGTTCTGCCAAACTGGAAGTCGAGGAGGATGAGTCAGAAGAGAAGCTGGCATTATCTCTAAAGTAGCAGCTTGCAGTTCTGTTAATGAGCGATGGTAGAGCTGGGTCAGCTTGATGTTGTCGAGGACTGACCGGTATTTCACGAATGGACTCATCTGTAGGATAAGTGTACTCGACTTCTGCATTGGAAGATAGAGGCCGGACAGAGGAAAGGTCAACAGCAGTGTCCATCTCAGCCTCACTGACACTTTTTTTTTCGTGGAGGTTGAGGGGACCGGATTCAAAGAAATAGCGTTGCACGAAACTGCAGGCGTGACACTATTCAGAATCGGCCAGACGGTGTAGCTTGACATTGTCTACTGAGATTTATCTGTCGTCTTTGCGACCAGGTAAAGGTGGTAGAATGACTGTTCGAGTACCCTTCAATCCAAGTACCCGAACCGGTGCACAATAAGAGGGACCAAATTCTTTCTTGTTCTCCAACTTTTCTCGTACCAGATCTCCAACTTTTGGAAGCCAGCCGGCAACCGGAATCAGCAGTGCTGCATCATCGGAAGAGGGTAAATGTTCAGTTGCATAACTCTCACGGGTCTTTTGTAGATTCTGTAACACAGTAGAATGATTATCTACGTCAAAGGTTGCGGCAGCCGCCACAACGTCTAGACCATCAAGGTCTGGCACAAACATTTTGATGCCAAAGAGCATTTCGTATGGGTTCCGCCCACCCAGAGATCTTCTAGGGAGATTATTGAGTGCATGTTGAACACCATACAAATGAGCCAGCCAGTTCCTGCCAGTACCCAAGACTCTAGCTGTCAAGGATTGCTTTAAGTCACTGTTCATTCGCTCCACAATTGAATTGCCCTCAGGCCTGTATGGAGACGAAAACTGCACCAGCACCCCCATTGACTTCATCCCATCCTTGTAAGCCTTAGAGGCGAACGCCGGACCTTGGTCTGAATGGAAGGTGCCACAGGCAAACATCCCGACAAAGACATGCAAATCCCTGATGACATTTTGAGCGTCAGCACTGCGTTGTGGCCAAACCCAAAGGAATCGTGTGCACGAATCAACTGCAACTAAAATATATTTATATGCAGTATCAGAAGAGAACGGACCGCAGTGATCAAGATATACACAGCCAAATGGTTTATTAGCAATACATAGCTGTGTTTGTGGTGGGCGTGACACCGTAGATGGTTTGATTTGCTGACAAATGTCACAAGAAAGCACATAAGTACGGGTCTGTTTATATAAACCACACCAACAATAACGTTGCTGCAAAATCGAGGCTGTCGCAGACACCCCGGCATGTGCAGAAGCCATGCCCTCGTGTGCCGCTCTGATCAAAGCAGGTCTGCGGTCCATGTTGGGAATCAGCCGATCGGTTTCGGGCTGATCCCCAACAGATGGAATAGAAGCGTAAGGAACTTGTTCGGGAGATATATGATAAGAGTATTTCGAAGGGAAACCCTGAGGATAACCTGTTCCCTCACTCGTAGCAGCCACAGCTGCCAAAATATCATTATCTATTTTAGTCATGGACCTTGTAACTGCTGCTACGGAATACGTGGCTACTGCAGATTTGGCCGCTTCGTCAGCCAAAGAATTACCAAGAGCATGTGCTCCCACACGCTGATGGCCAAGAGTATGGACAACCTGTGTGAGGGGCAGAAGCTGTTTAAGCTCCGCCACTCGAACCCAAAGCATTTTATGCTTAATTGCGCTGCCTTTAGAGTCTCGATAGTCATTTCGAGTCCAAAAAAATAAGTTGTCATTGAAAGATTGAACACAATAGTAAGAATCGCATACGATAAGAGTATTCACATTAGGATCTGCGAACTCGAGAGCAAGAATAAGAGCGCGCAGCTCCGCTAATTGTGCCGTCCAGTCCCCAAGTGCTTGAGTATGCACAATGGAAGACTTAAACTCTCCATTGACAATGGAACCAGCAACAATCACGCAAGCCGCGGAATAAGCGTGTCTGGAACCCGTGGCCGGTTGAGCTGAGCCATCGGTGTAAATGACATGTGTATTCATGTAAGGGAAGCAAAGACAAGGGAGGAGGATGAACATGTTCATACTGTAAAAACTCCTGTGTCTGTAGTGCAGGGTCAAAGATAAAAGTGACATCTGACGATGTCAAAGACGTAGCCCATTGTATCCAACGGGGATGTAATGCTTTAGAGTTCGGTACACTCGCTTTAGTCACGGCCTCCAAAGTAGGGAAGGGTGTGACCATAAGAATGCGTTTACCTTGCGCCAATGCACGTTCCTTCAGAATCGCCATCTGGACCGCAGTCAAAACTTTCTCAACTTTGGAAAAACGCATTTCAGCTGCAGTGTACAAATGTGATTTGTATGCAATAGGTACTGTGTCCCCCTCATTGAACGTCAAGTAAGTGAAACCCACCGGCCCTGGTTCGATACGTATCACCAGGTTTGTGGTGTTATCATGAGTCAATAAGTAATTAGTTGCAAGCAAGTCAGATTGCAAAGAATGTAGAATTGAGGTATGTTCCGGGAGCCAGCTGGCAGAAGAATATGTCGGTTGTCGAATAAAGCGGTTTGATACGCTGGGCATAATCGGGAATGGAAGTCCTCCCAAAATGTAAAAATCCCAGCAAGGACTGAAGTTTCTTGAGAGTAGAAGGGGGTTGCAAATGTGCACATTTCTCCAGGAAGTGGGGGGCTAATCCCTTTCCTTCATTATTGAGCTCATAGCCCAAAAAGAGCACCGCCAAATGAGCGATGTGTGACTTTGCAAAATTGAATTTATAACCATAGTCGGCGAACGCAGAAATAATGCGGTCGACTCGGACAAGATGCGGCATAAGCTCATCGTCCGTGAGATAGATATCATCCACGTACGAGAATGCACCTGGATCTATGTCGTGTAACAAAGACACAACACGCGCAGCAAATGCCCTGGGGCTATTCTTAAACCCCATGGGCAATCGTGTAAATTTTTTCTGATTTCCGATGGCAGTGAATGCTGTCAAGTCACGGCTCTCAGGAGCCAGATTGTGACTGTAGAAACCATTGGATATGTCCAAGGTAGTTTTGTATTTTTGACGAACAAGATTGTTCACCAGCGCAGAGCTGTGTGTGTTCTGCACGGCAAAAGTGCGGCAATGACTATTCAAATTTCGGTAATCCAATACAATCCGATATGAACCGTCAGGTTTTGATACCGTAAAGAGAGGATTATTCATCTGTGATGTACAGGATTCAATCACACCTTGATACTCTAACTGCGTCAGAATGTCACAAACGTGAGCCTTAGCTTCGCGCTTGATTGGATATTGCGGTTGTGGCTGTGGCGTAGACCGTAAAGGTATCTCATGTGCCGGTTAATCGATATCCCAGCCCACGTGGTTACGATACACAGCAGGGGCAAGGGCCAAAGTCCACTCAGCCGCTAAAGCTGTTGCATGCTCAACAGGGACGTAACGCGAAAAACTCGGAAGTATCACGTCCTCCCCTCGAGAAGCGGCTAACACAAACGGTGGAGGCCAATCTGCCTCCGCCAACAAAATGTCGTATGAGGTTAGATTTTCCCAGAAAACCGCCTTGATTGGACGTTGTACATCACCTTCAATTTGAAAAATAATGTCATACAGTCTATCCGGGGGGGCAACGCGGGTATCTGCTGTTTCCACAGTTATGAAGGTATCAGTTGCTGTTGCCTCCAGACAGGGACGCAGTGCCTCCTGCACTATGGTAACTTCTGCTGCGGTCTCTAGCAGAGTCACCGCCCATGTCGAGTCCAGGAGTCGTGTTCTCACCGTCTGAGGCATATCTCAATGTTAAAGGGGCAACTTTCCTCTTCTGAAACGGGGGTCTGAAACGAGGCAGGTCCTCTTGTTTGGCTTTAACGTCAAACTGTGGAGGTTGATCTCGTCCCTGTTGTGTGGTCTGACTTTTGCCACGATCCTGGTGCTCCCCACCACCGACGTGAGAGTCCGATGTGTCCTGCAAAGAACGAGGAGAGTGCTGATCATGGACCTGAAATCTATCAGGAGACTTAAGTTTCGCGCGATCGCGCAAGTCATAAGTACGCTCAGAAGACTCAGGTGTCGGTGAACCAGCACACGAACCTTGCTTCTGTTGTTGCTGCCCCTGTTTCTTAGTTTCCCAGTTCTTTTTAGGAAAGAACGTACACCCGTCTTCATCAGTCTGGGCTTTTTGTTGAGTTTGAGATTGCGTTTGCGTTTGAGTAAAAGGCTTAACTCCCAGACTATTGCGGCCAATGGTTCTATAAGCCTTTGCAATAATCTTCGGTAATTCGCGTGGCTTGTCTGCATTTGGCACAGCCTCCAAGCGGTTTGCCACTTGGAAGCTCACTGCATCACCCTTGACATTTGCAAGAATCATATCAGCAACCACGTCAAATACCCCCACCAGTCTCATGCCCAACTCTACAGCCGCTTCGGCCCCGTGTTCATCTTGAACACGTTTTATCACGGAGGGGAGCACGGTCATGGAAGGAGTGCCGAAACACTTCGAATATACCGCCTCGAACACCTTGCCCCAGGTGTTTGTCTTGTTTTGCCTATCAGATAATACAGCTCCTACACGATGGCTCAACTCCCGATTAAGCAAGACTTTAACACAGCACCTTTAGAACAGGGTTTTATTTTACAAAATGCAAGGACTCTCTTTTTTAGAATAAGGCTTGGGGTTTTATTTCACACAATGCTCTCTAACAGAAAGGCTTTCCCAGATGCCAAATGCAGAAGGTTCAAATATACAAAGAAATATATATATGTTTATATGCAAGCAATAATAACCTAAATGCATGAATAATACTGATTAATAAACAAGCAGCAAATAATATGAGATAAGACTCAAGCAAATATACTGGACGTCCTGCAAGAGATCAGAAAGCTATATATACATCAAATGAGTACTTTGGAGGTGCACCTTGACTCACTCACACATCACAAAGAAAACACACTCACTCACACATCAAATGATCACAGCCACTGGCTCACATCACAATGGCAATAATCAAAACTCAATACATCACCTGGTGCAAACACCGCATCACACCCACTCCTGACTGGGGAAGTTAAAACAGCCGGGGTTTGAGAGCCTCAGCAACCAGGGTCCACGCTCCGAGATAGATGCGTCCGTCCTCGCTCGGATTCCAAAACTCCCGGTTTCTAAGTCCACAACCCTCAGCTTTAAACACACTAGAAGGTTCGAGAAAGACCTCCCCCCGGGCCAGAGGAATATTACCAGAACTGGCCAGGTTCCAAGCAAGCATTCCCACGGCAGGAAGGAGTTCTCACGTCCCCTTCTTCAAATCTCGCATGTTCCAGCCTCTATCTTAACGAAGCTCACAAAGCCTTTCAGAATACATAAACAATCCCTCACAAAAACAGAAAGACCTGGAACGTGAATAACCCAAGCAACTTGCAAGCACTGCTGTGCACGCAGAAAAGCTGAAGCAAGGCATAGTCAGGAAAAAGGATGACATGAGACCATGTCAAAGCCAATAGTAAGAACTTCATAATTCTCATCAATGTACAACACAATGCACAATTGTGCACAACTGCTTATAGATTCACATACTTCATCTCTCAATGTCCTATAGCATCAAATACTTCATCTCTCAATGTACAACACTGAGCACATGTGTGCATCACTGCCCACAACACTGCACTTCGAGACCAAAAAGTACATTCCACACCTCTCTTTCCCTCTCACGCTTTCAAATGCACATCCCACACCTTCTGTTCTTGGCAAGGCTGTCCTACTCCGTGACAGCTCCCACTGAAAGACAGCAAGATTACAAGAAAGAAACTTGTAAAAGAAGCAAGGCATATGCAGGACCATCATACATTCAGGCTAGGATAAAATAACACACTAAAGTCAGTTAAAATAATGGTAGTCAAAGGTCATCACAGGGTGTCAGACCACAAGAGTGCCTCTAGCACTACAGTGTTACAATCAGCCAATTCGGGAAGTAAGTCTTTAGGTAAACTTATAGTTAAGATCCTGTGTTTATCCACAGGAGTGGTATTTGGAAAAACAGCCTCTAGTTGTCCAAATTTTTCAACAAGCCAATAAGGGAACTCGTCCTTATTCTGTGGACGCTTGCCCATTACTGAATTAACCATAAGGGGACTGATGGTCACGCCACCAGGACCCGCAGGTTGTGCAGCAACGCCATCCACCTGAAAGTTGCGCGACATGAACTGTATGACAGCTCGATGCACCTGTATCAAGGATGTATGTAATATGCGAAGGTCTGCAACTGTAGCAGTCAAATAACGTGGGTGTGGGCTATACCCAGCCAAAATGGGCCATGTGGCCCCGTCTATTGACAAAGGGCCAAGACGTACCGGTGTTATTGGGTGAGGAAGGGCGCCATTAAACCAAATTTGGTGTTGCCAAGCTGTAAGTGGAACTTCAAGAGCCCTATAAGGCTGATAAACTTGAGGAAGGGCCGTGGCAGTATATTCATGAAACAAATTATCTGTACCATCCACCGCCGGAAAGGTAACCCAAGAATAAAACACCTCGAAGCGGTAAGCTGCATCCGCTTCTACAACAAAAATGAGCGCAACACCAGCATTAGGGACTCCATTTTGAGTCAAATAAGCTGTGACTGCAGCCCGATTAGGTGGTGCAATGTTAACCGCCATAATTTATAAGAAAGAACGACAACCTAAAGCGGGGCAGCGCAATTTCGGGTTGAGAATAAAGAAAAGGAACCTTTTAAAACTTCAAGCTTGAAAGAACCTATAAAACATCAATATAGGAGGTTACACCGTCACAACCGTCTCCGGAAACAGATGCGAGGGGAATTGTGGACAAGCACAAGCACTACTCAAGTGTCTCGCAGATAAGAACCAGACAAAATGTTGGCGGTGCCATGTTGCGGGTATTCTGCACCCACACAGAACTATGCGCAGGAAACCGGGACCTCTGTGTATAGGGGTGTACCAACCTAGCACCTTAGTGCCCAAAATCCCAAAACCGACTAGCTATAGTGTCTCATTCGTTCTCCTCCAAATATCACAGAGCTACAAATGATTAGACAACCCAGAACACAACACTCCAGACTCTCTCAGGAATCGCGGTATCAAGACATACTCTTTCGCTCGCTCACTCGTACTTGTCCACAATAAGAAATTGGCAGAGTCACTGTAATAGTTCAAAATGTTTATTTTAACTATCGTGCTCTACAATACAGTATACGAGCCACTACCAGCAGCAAAATGCATAAACTCAAAACAATTAGCATTGTTACAATTCCATAGAGTACAAAAGGGGAAGTCATTTTATAAAGACAGTGGAAAAAGGACTATAAGGCCTAACCACCCTCCCCTTGACTGGAAGAAGTTTATTTATATAAAGGAAGATCTCTGGGCTTTGACAGCAGACCCCCATACCTTAAAGCCTAGATGCAAGGTTTACATCATAGGTACAGCATAGCTCTTCTCCATGGAAAGGGCTCTCTCCAAGTGTGTGTTAAAACAACATGCATCCCCGTAATATCAAAGCACGAGTCTCCAGCATTGCAGCTGTGTTTAGCATGTTATGTCTAGGTGCTAGGGACTGACCAGAACAGAACAACAAGGGGCATTGTTTATCGACCTTGCACATCGTGTTCAGACTAAACTCCAGGAATTTCAGCAAAGAATGCGAAAAGCAGACAGTTCTCATGTGAAAGGTACAAACAGCGTCTTGCAAAAATTAAGTCATGTAGTAACGTGCGCAAAAGCAAGATCATGGCAGCAAAGCTCATGCAAACTTAGCAATGTCGACAATGACTCTAAGGGCCATATAACACAGTCTACTGTGTTGAAAAATAGAAGTTCTTCAAAAATGTCTTACAGCGGCGGAGCTAGCAGGAGCAACATTACTGCAGCACTTTGGTACTCCTGAGAGGAACACCATACTCCTGAGGGAGTCTGCAGTCCGCTGAAGCAGGCTGCAATGTGGGACTACCAGTGTGACTCCCTAGCACCTCAACTGGTAATCAGTATCACGGAGAAGACAATCATTTCATCTCTCATTTGAACACACAACGGAGGTGTGCAGACCACACAAAGGTGGGTTGGTGCAGCAACTGCTCGTAAAGGAACCTGGGCATGCTGAGGGAGGCACCAAGGCGACAAGGAACCAACGGTGAGAAGCGAACAAGGTATTTTCCGACTGGTGCACCACAGCTAAACTGAGGTCTCTGCAGCATCATATTCGCAGGTGTCTTCAGAGAGCTTATACCAACACTACTGTACACAGTAGGCTTCTGAGAGACTGCGTGGTCACAACAACACTTTGGAGAGATATTCAATTCTTTAGGCTTTTGTTTCTGGCTCTGTACATAGACGTACGTTGGTACAGTTTCATATTTTCTTTACTCTCATATAGTAATACCCATCCAGGTATTGCAGCACACCCTTAAGGTTTATGTTAGAGAGTGGATGCCAAACCCAGAGAGCGAACTGTTCTAGTTCGGTGTAATGATGCTCCTTATCCCAATATCTTTGGACCTAGTCAGCGTGATACAACCTCCTCCCTCTGTGAGAAGCGTGGTCAGCAGTGTCTTGAAGTTCATGAAGGATCCCTGGAAAGAAGAAAAAGAAGGAATCGAGTCGATCCCCCTTATCAGCATATCTACGAGAACCATTGTGATCTGGTTTACATAGTAGTTTCCTCATCTCTTTCTGCCCTTGTATGAGGTTGCCTCTCAAGAGGTTTGTTTGCTTCTTCTATAGGACATTGAGTGCAAAACCCTCTCATTGGCTTCACCCCATAAGAGGCACTCCTCTCTCCTGTGCTGTTTTGGGAAGACACATGGCCAATAGCATGTTGAAACTCTAGTTCCCTCTGCACAGCATGCATATGCTGTCTTGTGCACATGGATGTTGACGCCCTTCCCGCTCTGACATGCCTGCTACAAGAGTCAATCAAGGAACTGCTGCCTGCTCTTGCACCTGCAAGGAAGGGCAGGCGAAGAGGTCATCTGGTAGTGTAGTGCTCTGAACTGGCGTAGTTGTTACAGAGGTATGTCTTGCTGCTCACCTGCAGAAGGTTCTTTCAAGCAGCGTCCACTAGAACCGCTTTCTCCGCGTGTCTTCAGCGAACTTTCACCAGCACCACCTCCCAAAGATGGTGTCTCCCAAGAGCCTCCGCAAGCACCATTCCTGCCAAGAGTCAGTTCCTGCGGAAGTGGTCTTTCGAGTCTGCAGAAGCATCACCATAGCACAGAGGTACGTTCAGCGCTGCTGCTGCTCAACCAACCACAATATTTGAGACATCGCTTGGAGATGAGTCAGTTGAGTTCAATGCTGCGGAGAGGTCAAGGGGGACAATGAGGCAGGTCTGACCTTCAACAAGCGGTGCGTGTCGTCCAGCTTCGAGAGTAGCGGTTTCAATTCTGCAGCCCAAATGGAAGACCCACTGACCATCTACTAGGTGTTCTTTGTTGATAATGGAAAACGACTGATTGGTGACATCTTTCAATTAATCAATCCATCAGAATTTATAGAGCGAGTCTAATACCCTGTGAGGGTATCCAGGTGCTGGGATCCTGCTGCAATCAGACGTTCTTTGTTGATAAAGGCAAACGATTTATTGGCGACTCATCTTTCAATCAATCAATCCATCTGGATTTATAGAGCGTGTCTAATCCCCCGTGAGGGTATCCGGGCACTGGGATCCAGCTGCAATCAGACGTTCTTTGTTGATAAAGGCAAACGATTGATTGGCAACACATCTTTCAATCAATCAATCAATCCATCTGGATTTAGAGAGCGAGTCTATTCCCCCGTGAGGGTATCCAGGCGCTGGGATCCTGCTGCGATCAGACGTTCTTTGTTGATAAAGGCAAACGATTGATTGGCAACACATCTTTCAATCAATCAATCAATCCATCTGGATTTAGAGAGCTAGTCTAATCCCCTGTGAGGGTCTCCGGGCGCTGGGATCCTGCTGCGATCAGACGTTCTTTGTTGATAAAGGCAAACGATTGATTGGCGACATCTTTCAATTATTCAATCCATCAGGATTTATAGAGCGAGTCTAACCCCCTGTGAGGGTCTCCAGGCGCTGGGATCCTGCTGCGATCAGACGTTGTTGATAAAGGCAAACGATTGATTGGCGACAGATCTTTCACATGTTTATCCAAGCCTTGGTACGTTCTTCTTGAATGGAAGGATCTCTGTGGTCCCAGATGCTCTTTCCCTCTGCCTAGGAGGTAAAGTCAAGTGCACAATAGTTGTGAAATTTATGGGGTAGCCAACAATATGCTTGTACTGAAACGTAAACGCTAATTTCAGTTGAAACTAGGACCATGGAACATTCTTGGCTTTTGATTGGACATTAGCTGTTCGGAATACAAGGTGGACCTCTGTGCGGCTGGAGGTTTCAGATTCTGCTGCTTGGGCCACCACAGAATCCGAATATATGTCAAATATACTGTTATACGTAAGGAGGTGCACCAGGAAGAGAAGTCCAATCTCTTGAATTTTGTAATGACATTCTTTATTTTATCAATCTTCAAAACTTTTTTATAAAAACTACAATCCAGCCTACGCGTTTCGTTCCAAAACACTCCTGGAACTTCATCAGGTCTTTGAATTTCAGTCAGGCCATTATTCATTAGTTATACCATTATTCCAGCAACGTTTGCCAGCTGTTTGTCAGTTCCTATGGGCATCCTCGAGCCCCATATCAGTCACCATAATAAGTGCATCTCCGTCTCCAATGTAACTGCGGTCTGAATTCACAAAATATGTCAAATATATGTCAATATCTGAGGTCTTAGCAACCAGATGCAAGGAGTTGTGCCCTGTTAAGATCATTTCTGTCCCATTAGAGGTTCGAACTAGAATGTTGATTAATATTATCGTATACTTGGCGGCTTTGTTAGGTAATCGAATATTTAATGAGAAATGCGCTCATGACAGGAGAGTCCTCTAAGCTGTGCCCATGGGCGGCCGCCCAGCCTTCTACTCGATACCATGTGCAGAGACATGTGGAGCGCGCACACCGACCAATCAGAAACAGGAGCTTAAAGCAGGCCCCGGCAGCCTGTGTGGCGCTTGGTGGGGACGGGGGGCGGGTGTGAGAAGTTGGCCTGGCATATGCTGTCTACTAATTATAGTGGGCACCTTGCACCAGTCCAAACAACCCCTTACTGGAGATAGGTTAAAGACAACCTTATTGAAAGCTATCCTAGTGGTAGCTATGGAGAGCAGCCTTCAGGCTAAGTCTTGAAGGAATGTAAAGCAGCTTGTTTTACCAGTCTATAATCTCTTGAGTGACCAAATGAAAGAGCACCACACCAGGTATATATTCAAAATATATGTATTTATTGCTAAACACACCCCTCTAGTCTCTTTATGAGGCTAGAGTTCGAAGTACATAAGTTATAAGTTATTTAAACACAGTAATAGCACAAATACACGTTTGGGACCTAGGGGCGTACCAAACCATATACCAATAAAGTGGTATAAGAACCACGACTGAGCTAGACACTAGGCATAGAGCCTCTAGAAGTGCTTGGACCACAAGGAACCACCCAAGGTAGTGACACAGGGGACCCACGGGGGACGCGTGCAGTGTAGTAACACAGCCGCGAATCGCCGTTAACTTCTATGGAGAAAGTCGCGGTTTGGAATTTAAAGGAAAGGGTCACTTAAAGAAGGACTTGGAGCAAACCCTTTGAGAACTAGGTCGTTCTAGAGTCTCTACCCACGGGAGCACCGAAGTACTTTTGTTACCTCACCCAGGGAAGCCGGGTGCATAGGTGCCTTTCGGGGTCGGGTTTCGTCGTCGATTTGAATGGCGATCTGCTGCAAAGTGCTGCTGGCGACCAAGTGAAAAGTGTCCGGGTCGATCCAAGGGTGGATCGGAGATCTGAAGAACCTGAAAGCAGAGGGACAGAGTCTGGGTCACTAGCCAGTGACCAGGAAGGCGATGAGCAGATGCCCACCGATGACGAGTGCTTCAGGTAGGTTGACGGTCGTCTTGACTCTTCAGCCACGAGGTCCAGGAGGCGTTGTCGGCGACCAGGAGCAGGATTCGGGCTGGTACACGATGTCTGTCAAGTGCTGAGGTGTCGGCGACCGGATTGGACCCAACAAGCCTTGGCAACGGCAAGTCTCGATGAAGATGAAGATTGACGATTGTGCAGACCAGCAAGGTCTGAGGAACTCACCCAGCAAGGGTAAGTGAGGGCAAGCCTGGAGCAACCAGGGAGCCCAAGTAGAAAAAGATTGGCCTTCGTGAAGGGCTACTAGCCAACGGGTTTAGCGACCGCGAAGGAGCCTCGAGACGGTGCACGTGGAGCTGGCTCACAGGACACTCGTGGAGTGGAGGCCAGTGATCTTCGGTGCAGTTGGTGCTGGAGGCTGGGGCTACTCGGAGCCCAAAGCACGACTTCGTGGGAGACCCAGAAGAGGATGCACTTGCAAATGCGTGCGGTGTCCAGGGGTCACGGTTCCACGTTACCCACGACAGCTATGGGCCTCAGCTTTGCTGGGGACTCAGGGCAGCCTCGGGAAGTCTGGAAATCCACCTCTGGTGATGCAAAGACTTCGGCGTCCAACGGGAGCTTCAGCGATGCAGACCGGACAATTGCTTCTTTGGTGCCTGCCAAGCAGGGAGTCACTCCTTGACCCCAAGGGAGATTCTTCTGTCCTCTAATCTTTAAGTAGAGCGTCGAAGGTCCAGGATTCTGTGTCAGAGTTTCGTCCAGGGATAATCTAAAGTCCTAAGGACTGGGGTCCTATACTTATACTAAGTTTAGGGGTTGGACTTACTCTGTGGTCCCACCTATGGGTGGGTCAGGGCAGAGGGGTGGCTACACCCCTTTCCCTTTGTCCAGTTCGCGCCAAAGCAGGGGCTGGAAGCCCCTGATCCGGTTTGAACTGGGGTATGCACAGGGACACCAAATGTGCCCCCAGTGCAGGACTTCAAAGCACCCGAGAGTGCTCCCGCCCAGCCCCAATACACACTATCCTGTCTGGGGAAGTGGTCACACCTCCCTGGGACAGGAAACCTATTGTCCAGGCCTCCCCTGCCGGAGTTTCGGTCAGGAGCAGGCCAGACTCGTGTCTGTGGCAGCGGCATCCATTTTGTGATGCCAGGGCTTGGAAAGTCAGTACCGGGCATACCGGTGTGTACATGTCTTTCCCTCTAGAAGGGTGGAATGCTACCCCCGCCGCCAGAATTGGCGGGGGGGAAGTATTCCAAGATGTTTGACACCAAACACGACATGTTTCTGTGCAGCCATCCCAAAGTTAGCATTTAACGCGAGGTTATAATGCGCTTAAGAGTATATGGTCAGGCTGCACTACAAACAGCATCAGAGAAGGGTCTCCGAACGCTGCAGAGGGGCCCTGCTCATGCAGGGGCACCCTCTCACATAGGAACCATGCACTCTGCCTTCAGGATTGACAAGGCCTGCCATAGGAGTGACTTATAGGTTTATATGTGTGTAGGTATGTAGTGATATAGGTAACCTATATCACAGTAAGGGGTGCATGCACCACCTTACCCAGGCTGCAGTAGCAGACCTGTGGTGTCATTTTGGATGGCCTTCCAGGGGTGGCACAATACATGCTGCAGCCCCTGGTAGGCCTCTGAGGTACCTATGCCCTGGGTACATAGTATACCATATACTAGGGACTTATAAGGTCACTCCAGATTCCAATCAGAGATGTGCCTAAGGCACATGGAAACCATTTTACAGAGAAAGCAGATAGACTGGGGCCCTGAATAGCAGGATCCCAGTCCAACTAAGTCATAAACCAGCAAAACACCAGGAAAAAAGTGGGGTCAACCATATAGTCAGATTCCACCTTCCTACAGCGGGTGCACCCAGACACCCTCTATTCATGGCGCCCCCATATATCCACAAAATCAGGCTTCACCCACGGGGCGCTCGTGTGCTCCTGGCATCTCCCCACCGAGGCATTCAGAATCAATAAAGCCTCTCTTACTGTCCTGGGGGGATCGCGGATAGTAATCTCGCATATGGTGGCCACTGATGTAATCCTCTCTGGTGACGTCACGATGACAGCACGGATAATATGAGCAGATCGGGATGAATTTCATTGAACAGAAGTAGCTCTTGTTACAGAAAAGGCAGAAGTCCCCTGCGCTAAACAGTGCGGGACTTTAAAGCGATGGGTGCTGCGTTATCCAGCATTAGAGCACGTTATCAGCCTCAGAAGGATGAAAGGCTGGACCAGCCCTGAAATCTGCCAGCTGGTGGTCTACGCACAGCTGATTGCGCTCCCTTACAAACACTGATGAGGAAGCACAGTAGTGTGATAGCTGCAGCTCATCCAACCGGATATGTATTGTTCATCACACGTTACTGGCAACACAGAGTAGTAAAAATGTGCCTTTTATGCAATGCATACATACATACATACATAAAACACGATTGCCCGGGCCCTCTGTCTCCACTATTAAAAGCACATATCTATGAGGCCATGAAGAGCCATGCAGGGTAGCTTTACCTGGCCTCCTAGATATGGGTACGCCACCAGTACGCCATCAGCACGTTATAAAAAGTGACGCTCCTGCGGTGCACGAGGCTTGTAAATAAGCCCCAAAGTCTTAAAGACGATCTGCAAAAACACCAAAGTTAATAATAGAAAACGACGATATTTAGGACGTAATATTTTTGTCTACCATCAAGCAGAATTGGATTGGTAAGGCGGGCTCTCGGGCAATGCCAGAGGGGCCGGTATCCGAATTCCAGCTGTGTGCTGCTTTTCTGGCAGTCTGGGGGCCGATTTGGGCGGTGTCTGGTGTGTTCAGATGTCGCCAGCAGCCCAGTGGGGCCCCGAGTTGCCTTTCTGGAGGCAGATGGGCGTCCATTACCTCCGTTTTGTCAACGGGCAGAGGTGTCACTCCCTTTTTCTCGCTGGGCCGGCCCATTAATGTGTGCATACTGAGCGGGGGCAGGGGGCCTGAGCAGAAGTGGCCTCACTTGTTTTCAGGTGTTTTGTTTATAAAACTTCGCTGAAGCAGTGTTTTGAGGAAAGGCAATATGCAAATGTGGGCCACTTTTTTTTAGCGTGCCCGGGCAGATTTCTAATCCCAATCCAACCCTACGGAGGTGCCATCATTTCAAGATGTACATTTGTGTCGATCTGTCCGGAGGGTACAAACGTGTCACTCAAATTAGAAACGCTCATCCAGGTGTTTCTGTGCTCGTGGCTCTGCGTTTTCAATCAATTAAATAGGATTTGTAGAGCGCGACTTATCACCCGTGAGAGTATCCAGGCGCTGGGGGGGGTCTTGACAACATTCACTGCCTGCTTTTTTTTCTTCTCTCTCTCCCATGAGTAATTCAACTAGTTCTCCAGGATGAACAGGAAGAGACACTTGCCAGGATACCTCACAAACTCCAGCACCGGCAGACAAACATGCATGCCTTGGCCTGGGTTAGGAGTGATGAATGCCACAGTATTATCTGGTTAGGAGTGATGAATGCCACAGTATTATCTGGTTAGGAGTGATGAATGCCACAGTATCATCTCTCCACCAGGCTCTTTCCAGTCCATAATGTCCTCAAGTACTTCCTCCCTCGATGATCGGATTCTGTGTCTGGCAGGAGCGGCGGTAGCAGGACACGTTTGCAAACTTCAGGGATACGGTGTTCTTACATATAGGATAATGTCTCTGCGACTACTGTTTCCACTGTGAATGCTCACACACACAGCCTGTTGTGTACCTCCACACCTCTGCCCAGGGTGGCCTCTGGTTTACCCAGCTTACACGGCCTACTGCTGGTGCCAGTGGTCTTGGGCAGAGGTCCAACGGTGACGCCTCCATCCATCCCTCCCTCCCTGGGACGCACGAAGGGTTGGTCACACCATCTCCACATCTGCTGCAACAGCTGCCAGGGCCTTTCAGGCACACAGTTTAGTCCTAACATTTATTGCTCTCCTCTTCTGCACATGAGCTTTGTTTACCCTTTCTGTAGTTGTGTGGTTTAAGTAAGGGCCATTCAGTGTTTCAAGGTATAATAACGATATAAAGAGGAGGCGGGTGAGAATGGAGGCGCGTCCAACATAGAAGACTGGGGGTGTCAGGGGGAGGTTTGTGGTGTAGCATCTGGGATTACAAACCCAACATGGCCTGTGCTGCGAGTACCAACACTCTTGCTTTATTGAAGATGCAAGCTCTGATCACTCTTGACCTGAGCAGGACAAAAAAATTCCACAAATGTCGGACATCCTAATCTGTCCTCTCAATGCCACCTACGTTCATTTGAGGATTTCTGCACCGAATTCTGCTTGGATCACTCACCTGACAAGCAGGTTGGCTGCGGCCAGCAGAGTCCAGGGACCAGCTATGGTTGATCGCGTGCAAGGGGTGTCCTCCTAGCCTGGTGCACTGGAAGCCTCGCTCTTTACTCTCCCTTGTTCATCCATCGAAGGCCGGACTCCTGGAGAGCTTCACCGTTGCATGTTCTGAGCCATGGCCCTGGAGAGGAGCCTCCCTGCCGGTGCTGGTCTGTCACTGAGGTCTTTGAAGTCACTGGCTTCCTGTGGACTCTTCCAGGTGGATCTTGTCTAGGCCACTATGAATGCTCTTCCACCGCTGGATACTGTCCACAGCGGCTTCTGAGCCAATCTTCGTGGACATTGTGCACATCTGTCCATACAGTATGTCAGCGCTCCGAGCAGCTCCAGGCCCTCCATGCCTCTTCTATGGAGCAGCCCCTCCATTAATTCAGGAAACGCGATCATTTGCCGAAAGGTTCGCCATGTTGGGATGTTTACTTCCATCGACTCTTCCTTTACACCAGCCTCTCATTAGCTGCAGCCCCTGTGATTGAGAGTTGGTGCTACTGATGCATTTAAGCAGTTTTTAGGCCTCAAGTTGAGTGGTGGTTTGTGCACTCTGATCTGAAGGCCTTTTTCATCTTTTCCATCATCAGCTTCACAGTGTTGTGAAAAGTTCCCGCCTCACACCTGGGGGAGCACTGACAATGCTTCTTGGGTCAAAGCTTAGAAAAGTGCCCTCGTCCACCTCACGTCAGCACAAGTGCCATCCCCCACCACACGTCACATCAGCACAAGTGCCATACCCCACCTCACGTCAGCACGAGTGCCTTCCTCCACCTCACGTCAGCACGAGTGCCCTCCCTCCACCTCACGTCAGCACGAGTGCCCTCCTCCACCTCACGTCAGCACGAGTGCCTTTGTCCACCTCACGTCAGCACGAGTGCCTTTGTCCACCTCACGTCAGCACGAGTGCCTTTGTCCACCTCACATCAGCACGAGTGCTCTCCCTCCACCTCACGTCAGCACGAGTGCCCTCCCTCCAGCTCACGTCAGCACTAGTGCTCTCCCTCCAGCTCACGTCAGCACGAGTGCCCTCCCTCCACCTCACGTCAGCACGAGTGCCCTCCCTCCACCTCACGTCAGCACGAGTGCCCTCCCTCCACCTCACGTCAGCACAAGTGCCCTCCCTCCACCTCACGTCAGCACAAGTGCCCTCCTCCACCTCACGTCAGCACGAGTGCCCTCCCTCCACCTCACGTCAGCAGGAGTGCCCTCCTCCACCTCACGTCAGCACGAGTGCTCTCCCTCCACCTCACGTCAGCACGAGTGCCCTCCCTCCACCTCACGTCAGCACGAGTGCCCTCCTCCACCTCACGTCAGCATGAGTGCCCTCCCTCCACCTCACGTCAGCACGAGTGCCCTCCTCCACCTCACGTCAGCACGAGTGCTCTCCCTCCACCTCACGTCAGCACGAGTGCTCTCCCTCCACCTCACGTCAGCACAAGTGCCCTCCTCCACCTCACGTCAGCACGAGTGCTCTCCCTCCACCTCACGTCAGCACGAGTGCTCTCCCTCCACCTCACGTCAGCACAAGTGCCCTCCCTCCACCTCACGTCAGCACGAGTGCCCTCCCTCCACCTCACGTCAGCAAGAGTGCCCTCCTCCACCTCACGTCAGCACGAGTGCCCTCCCTTCACCTCACGTCACATCAGCAATAGTGCCCTTCCTCCACCTCACATCAGCAATAGTGCCCTTCCTCCACCTCACATCAGCAATAGTGCCCTTCCTCCACCTCACATCAGCACGAGTGCCCTCCCTCCACCTCACCTCACCTCACCTCACGTCAGCACGCTCCCTCCACCTCAAGTCAGCACGGTGCCCTCCTCCACCTCAAGTCAGCACGAGTGCCCTCCTCCACCTCACGGCAGCACGAGTGCCCTTCTCCACCTCACGTCACGTCAGCAAGAGAGTCTTCCTCCACCTCACATCAGCACGAGTGCCTTTGTCCACCTCACGTCAGCACGAGTGCCTTTGTCCACCTCACGTCAGCACAACTGCCCACCCTCCACCTCACGTCAGCACAAGTGCCCACCCTCCACCTCACGTCAGCACAAGTGCCCACCCTCCACCTCACGTCAGCACGAGTGCCCACCCTCCACCTCACGTCAGCATGAGTGCCCTCCTCCACCTCACGTCAGCACGAGTGCCCTCCTCCACCTCACGTCAGCACGAGTGCCTTCCTCCACATCACGTCAACTCGAGTGCCCTCCTCCACCTGACGTCAGCACGAGTGCCCTCCTCCACCTGACGTCAGCACGAGTGCCCTCCTCCACATCATGTCCGTATGAGTGCCTTCGTCCACCTCACGTCAGCACGAGTGCCTTCGTCCACCTCACGTCAGCACGAGTGCCTTCGTCCACCTCACGTCAGCACGAGTGCCTTCGTCCACCTCACGTCAGCACGAGTGCCTTCGTCCACCTCACGTCAGCACGAGTGCCTTCGTCCACCTCACGTCAGCACGAGTGCCTTCGTCCACCTCACGTCAGCACGAGTGCCTTCGTCCACCTCACGTCAGCACGAGTGCCTTCGTCCACCTCACGTCAGCACGAGTGCCTTCGTCCACCTCACGTCAGCACGAGTGCCTTCGTCCACCTCACGTCAGCACGAGTGCCTTCGTCCACCTCACGTCAGCACGAGTGCCTTCCTCCACCTAATGTCAGCACGAGTGCCTTCCTCCACCTAATGTCAGCACAATTGCCTTCGTCCACATATCGTCAGCACGAGTGACTTCCTTTACCTCAAGTCAGCGTGGCGTAGCTGGGGATCTTCCATTCAGTGGTCACCTGTGTCAGTGCACTCGTGTCATTAAGGCACTCTACCCAGATGTTCTACGCCACTGTCCATCTCTGCCCACCTCCCTAATCAGGACTGTATTTATCATGTTCTTTTGATTCTTGCACAGTCTTTGCTTTGATCTCTGGGTCATGTTCCACAGGAGGGCACTTCTGGTTCTACCACATCTACAAGACGCAGTAGGCCCAAGTCCTCTGCTTCCAAAAGCTTCTAGATTCCTCCACATTCGCTGGAGTACTCTACACTTCTTGCCTGGCTCTTAGCATCACCACACTCCCTTCTCTCGGAGGCCCTTCCACCCCACCTGCACTTCCTCTGTTCAGGCGCTTTCTCAGTCCTGTCGCACTCAGCCCCCAAAGCAAATAGTTTGTGAGTGGATAGTGTGTACTGCAGTCCTTGCTTCGAGCCCCCACCCACCGATGTACCCCTCTACCGTGGACTTGCGGAGTCTGGGCTATGGCATGTTCCAGCACACCTCTGTGGAGTCCAGACCAGGAGCTGTACCCCTCTACGATGGGGACTTGGGGAGTCTGGGGTGTGGCATGTTCCAGCACACCTCTGTGGAGTCCAGACCAGGAGCTGCACCCCTCTACCGTGCACTTGGGGAGTCTGGGGTGTAGCATGTTCCAGCACATCTCTGTGGAGTCCAGGCCAGGAGCTGTACCCATCTACCGTGGACTTGGGGAGTCTGGGGTGAGGCATGTTCCAGCACACCTCTGTGGAGTCCAGACCAGGAGCTGTACCCCTCTATGATGGGGACTTGGGCAGTCTGGGGTGTGGCATGTTCCAGCACACCCCTATGGAGTCCAGACCAGGAGCTGTACCCCTCTATGATGGGGACTTGGGCAGTCTGGGGTGTGGCATGTTCCAGCACACCCCTATGGAGTCCAGACCAGGAGCTGTACCCCTCTATGATGGGGAGTCTGGGGTGTGGAATGTTCCAGCACACCTCTGGAGTCCAGACCGGGAGCTGTACCCCTCTACCTAGGACTTGGGGAGTCTGGGGTGTGGCATGTTCCAGCACACCTCTGTGGAGTCCAGACCAGGAGCTGTACCCCTCTACCATGGACTTGGAGAGTCTGGGGTGTGGCATGTTCCAGCACACCTGAGGAGTCCAGACCAGGAGCTGTACCCCTCTACCATGGTCTTAGGGAGTCTGGGGTGTGATATGTTCCAGCACATCTCTGTGGAGTCCAGACCAGGAGCTGTACCCCTCACCGTGGAGAGTCTGGGGTGTGACATGTTCCAGCACACCTCTGTGGAGTCCAGACCAGGAGATGTACCCCTCTACGATGGGGACTTGGCGAGTCTGGGGTGTGGCATGTTGCAGCACACCTCTGGAGTTCAGACCAGGAGCTGTACCCCTATTTCCGTGGACTTGGGGAGTCTGGGGTGTGGCATGTTCCAGGACACCTCTGTGGAGTCCAGACCAGGAGCTGTACCCCTCTACTGTGGACTTGGGGAGTGTAGGGTGTGGCATGTTCCAGCACACCTCTGTGGAGTCCAGACCAGGAACTGTACCCCTCTACCGTGGACTTGGGGAGTCTGGGGTGAGGCATGTTCCAGGACACCTCTGTGGAGTCCAGACCAGGAACTGTACCCCTCTACCATGGACTTGGGGAGTCTGGGGTGAGGTATGTTCCAGCACACCTCTGTGGAGTCCAGACCAGGAGCTGTACCCCTCTACCGTGGACTTGGGGAGGCTGGGGTGTGGCATGTTCCAGCACACCTCTGTGGAGTCCAGACCACAAGCTGTACCCCTCTACGATGGGGACTTGGGGAGTCAGGGTGTGGCATGTTCCAGCACACCTCAGTGGAGTCCAGACCAGGAGCTGTACCCCTCTACCTAGGACTTGGGGAGTCTGGGGTGTGGCATGTTCCAGCACACCTCTGTGGAGTCCAGACCAGGAGCTGTACCCCTCTACGATGGGGACTTGGGGAGTCTGGGGTGTGACATGCTCCAGCACACATCTGTGGAGTCCCGAACAAGAGCTGTACCCCTCTACCTAGGACTTGGGGAGTCTGGGGTGTGGCATGTTCCAGCACACCTCTGGAGTCCAGACCAGGAGCTGTACCCTCTACGATGGGGACTTGGGGAGTCTGGGGTGTGACATGCTCCAGCACACCTCTGTGGAGTCCAGACCAGGAGCAGTACCCCTCTACCTAGGACTTGGGGAGTCTGGGGTGTGGCATGTTCCAGCACACCTCTGTGGAGTCCAGACCAGGAGCTGTACCCCTCTACGATGGGGACCTGGGGAGTCTGGGGTGTGACATGCTCCAGCACACCTCTGTGGAGTCCAGACCGGGAGCTGTACCCCTCTACCTAGGACTTGGGGAGTCTGGGGTGTGGCATGTTCCAGCACACCTCTGTGGAGTCCAGACCAGGAGCTGTACCCCTCTACAATGGGGACTTGGGGAGTCTGGGGTGTGACATGCTCCAGCACACCTCTGTGGAGTCCAGACCAGGAGCAGTACCCCTCTCCTAGGACTTGGGGAGTCGGGGTGTGGCATGTTCCAGCACACCTCTGTGAAGTCCAGACCAGGAGCTGTACCCCTCTACGATGGGGACCTGGGGAGTCTGGGGTGTGACATGCTCCAGCACACCTCTGTGGAGTCCAGACCAGGAGCTGTACCCCTCTACAATGGGGACTTGGGGAGTCTGGGGTGTGACATGCTCCAGCACACCTCTGTGGAGTCCAGACCAGGAGCTGTACCCCTCTACAACGGGGACTTGGGGAGTCTGGGGTGTGACATGCTCCAGCACACCTCTGTGGAGTCCAGACCAGGAGCTGTACCCCTCTACAATGGGGAGTCTGGGATGTGGCATGTTCCAGCACATCTCTGTGGAGTTCAGACCAGGAGCTGTACCCCTCACCGTGGAGAGTCTGGGGTGTGACATGTTCCAGCACACCTCTGTGGAGTCCAGACCAGGAGATGTACCCTTCTACGATGGGGACTTGGCGAGTCTGGGGTGTGGCATGTTCCAGCACACCTCTGTGGAGTTCAGACCAGGAGCTGTACCCCTATTTCCGTGGACTTGGGGAGTCTGGGGTGTGGCATGTTCCAGCACACCTCTGTGTAGTCCAGACCAGGAGCTGTGCCCCTCTATGATGGGGACTTGGGGAGTCTGGGGTGAGGCATGTTCCAGGACACCTCTGTGGAGTCCAGACCAGGAGCTGTGCCACTCTACCTAGGACTTGGGGAGTCTGGGGTGAGGCATGTTCCAGCACACCTCTGTGGAGTCCAGACCAGGAGCTGTACCCCTCTACCGTGGACTTGGGGAGTCTGGGGTGTGGCATGTTCCAGCACACCTCTGTGGAGTCCAGACCACAAGCTGTACCCCTCTACGATGGGGACTTGGGGAGTCCGGGTGTGGCATGTTCCAGCACACCTCTGTGGAGTCCAGACCAGGAGCTGTGCCACTCTACCTAGGACTTGGGGAGTCTGGGGTGAGGCATGTTCCAGCACACCTCTGTGGAGTCCAGACCAGGAGCTATACCCCTCTACCGTGGACTTGGGGAGTCTGGTGTGTGGCATGTTCCAGCACACCTCTGTGGAGTCCAGACCACAAGCTGTACCCCTCTACGATGGGGACTTGGGGTGTGGCATGTTCCAGCACACCTCAGTGGAGTCCAGACCAGGAGCTGTACCCATCTACCTAGGACTTGGGGAGTCTGGGGTGTGGCATGTTCCAGCACACCTCTGTGGAGTCCAGACCAGGAGCTGTACCCTCTACGATGGGGACTTGGGGAGTCTGGGGTGTGACATGCTCCAGCACACCTCTGTGGAGTCCAGACCAGGAGCAGTACCCCTCTACCTAGGACTTGGGGAGTCTGGGGTGTGGCATGTTCCAGCACACCTCTGTGAAGTCCAGACCAGGAGCTGTACCCCTCTACGATGGGGACCTGGGGAGTCTGGGGTGTGACATGCTCCAGCACACCTCTGTGGAGTCCAGACCAGGAGCTGTACCCCTCTACAATGGGGACTTGGGGAGTCTGGGGTGTGACATGCTCCAGCACACCTCTGTGGAGTCCAGACCAGGAGCTGTACCCCTCTACAATGGGGACTTGGGGAGTCTGGGGTGTGACATGCTCCATCACACCTCTGTGGAGTCCAGACCAGGAGCTGTACCCCTCTACAATGGGGAGTCTGGGATGTGGCATGTTCCAGCACACCTCTGTGGAGTCCAGACCAGGAGCTGTACCCCTCTACGATGGGGTCTTGGGGAGTCTGGGGTGTTGCATGTTCCAGCACACCTCTGTGGAGTCCAGACCAGGAGCTGTACCCCTCTACTGTGGACTTGGGGGGTGTGGCATGTTCCAGCACACCTCTGTGGAGTCCAGACCAGGAGCTGTACCCCTCTACGATGGGGACTTGGGGAGTCTGGGGTGTGACATGCTCCAGCACACCTCTGTGGAGTCCAGACCAGGAGCTGTACCCCTCTACGATGGGGACTTGGGGAGTCTGGGGTGTGGCATGTTCCAGCACACCTCTGTGGAGTCCAGACCAGGAGCTGTACCACCACTCCTGTGCTACTCAGCCTCCTAAGACAACATGGGAAAACAAAAAAATATAAAACGAGAAATAAACGCATCAGAAGACATTTTATTGGCGTGTCTTCCACGGTGAGAGACCTTGGAAGGCAGAGCCCGCTGTCCCTCCCTGGAGGGGGGGGGGGGCGCTGCTCGGCTGCACAAAGATACATTTTACCAGTTTCTCTCAGTTACTTCGGTAAACAACCCTTGAACTGTTATAAAACGACACATTAATACTTCCTGTTACATCACATTCTTTCCACAGATCACCAACATAGGTCAGATGGGGTGGACTGTATGTTACAGACCCAGAGCTTATGGACAGACAGATTTCACAGTGTCCTGGGACCTCCAAGGGGTTGTAACCGGGGCAGGCTGAAGGCCCCAGGCCCCCCTCGGGGCTCTGTCCCAGATGCCGCTACTTCTGGGGGCCCCCCTGCTTCAGGTACCATCCAGCAGTGTTAAACCTAGGGCTGCCAGGTCCCTGATACCGTCTGCCACAGAGTCCTGGGTCTGCAAGAGGCTGAAACTGGGGCAGGGTGAAGATCCAAGGCCCCCCTCCAGGCTCTGTCCGAGATGCCGCTACTTATGGGGGGCTGAGGCCCCCCTGCTTCAGGTACCATCCAGCAGTGCTTAACCTAGGGCTGCCAGGGCCCAGACCCTCTGCCACAGAGTCCTGGGGTCTGCAAGAGGCTGTAACCGGGGCAGGCTGAAGGCCCAAGTGCCCCCTCCAGGCTCTGTCCCAGATGCAGCTACTTCTGGGGGGCTGAGGGCCCCCTGCTTCAGGTACCATCCAGCAGTGTCTAGCCTAGGCCAGCCAGGGCCCCAGTACCCTCTATCAGTTCATGCTAAAGGCACCGCCTCCTGTGTGGTGGTGATCGGGGGCTTCTGCAGGCATCTGTATTTACAATATTTGTATTCAAACAAGCATTGGCAACTACAAAACGTGTGGAATGTACTATTGCTGATTTTAGCATAAATATTGTATTTAAGGAAAGTTTTCTATAGGTAAGATTTAGTATTAAGTGTGAAGAAGTAGCAAATCTCCATTTAATTTCTGTTGGAAAACGAGGCAGTATCTGTGAGGCCTGCACAAATAACATGACTACATTTGTCCTTCACTGGGAACCAAACACCCAATTGTAGCGCCTGACTCTCAGAGGGTAGCGTTGCAGAGCAGTCTGAGGCTTTACTCAAGGGAGGTGGTGTGGGCTAGTAATCGCCATTTGCAGGTGCGCAGAAATAACACTCAATAATTGATTGTCCAGTCTGTACTTTGCTTTATAAAAGTAAGAGTACATTTATTAAACACACACACTACTCAATACTATGCACCAATTTACAAATATACATAAGCTGTTGGAATTACTTTGTGACATTGCGTAACATCTCCACCCCTCCCAAAAAGGGGGTGGGGTCTAGTACCACCACTCCCATGTATGCACATCATCTTGCCCCCTAATGCAGTGTGTTGAGCCTAACCTGGAGCGAGGGCCCTGCGCACTGGCACCATCCCAGTGGCGACCCACCCCATTACCTCAACGCGCATTAAAAATGGGTACACCTGCCTTGGTGACACATAACCCTGACTGAGCATTTCCTACTGACCATAAAGTATGCACCTCTATATCTTAAGGGCTAGCAGTCTGGGTCTTCACCTAAGTGCAGCAGCAAGAATACATGTTTACGCACACCTTAGAATGACAGTACTCATCACCTTTGTTGGACATTAGAATGCATTGCAATTACAGCCCCTAAGGGCATCACAGATGAAATCACAGGATTACGCCTATACAGCCAGACACCCTAGCAGGAATGTCTGGCAACATAACCCACTTTGCTTATGACATCACCTTACACAGGTACTTCACATTACATATGTGACCTCCAGTCCCTCTAGAAAAAGAATAACAGTTAGTAAATGCAGTTCTGGTGCAATTACACCTCTTCACCTCCAGGGGATGCTCTTCTGGAGCCATCCCCAACTCAGCCTTTCACTCCATGAAGCCCATCGCAATACACCCTCAGCTGTAGAACAAAAGTTCCAGCCTAGAAGGTGTATAAATGCAGGTTGAGCCCTTGAGGAGTTATCCTTTCCAAATCCCTAGGAAACTTAGGGTGGGACTGAACTTCGTGCTGGGGGGGACTGCGCTTCTCCAGCAGCTCCCCCAGCACCCTTTTTCACTCTTGAGGGTGACCCCCTCCTCTGGGGGCCACCAAGCACAAAAACGGTAGATTTCCAAATGCCTTGCAAGGCATTATGGGGCGCTCGTGCTCCTCTGCATGCATATATGATGAGCGGCTCTCCCGCTGTGCCGGGGAGAGCCGCGAGCCATCTGGCGCTCCGCGCCGCCTCCCACGCGGGGTGGGGGGCCCGGTCCCACCCGGACCCCCAGGTAAGGGAGACGGCTTGGGGAGCCCACCCCCGGCCGCTCCGGCCACGTGTTGGGGGCCCGGTCCCACCCGGGCCCCGCAATGCCTGGCTCCTCCTTCTGCGGGTCCCAGTCCCACCCACGACAGCCTGACGGGTAGGAGGGCATCCTGGGGAGCCCAGCCTGGGGAGCCCAGCCTGGGGAGCCCAGCCTGGGGAGCCCAGCCTGGGGAGCCCAGCCTGGGGAGCCCAGCCTGGGGAGCCCAGCCTGGGGAGCCCAGCCTGGGGAGCCCAGCCTGGGGAGCCCACCCCCGGCTGCCCCCGCCGGCTCCCCGCGCGGCCAGCACCCTCGTGTGCTGCCGGCCGATCAGTTCTGGTCTGCCCGCTCCAGCGGGCAGACGCGTCCTCCTGCTCCGGTCCGGGGGAAGTGCGGCGGCGCTCCCCGGCCTCCTCCCAGTCTTCGGGGCCCGGGGATGGGGTCCCGGGCCCCTCCTCCTCTTCCCGGGGAGCGCGCCGGCGCTCCCCGTCTGGATTTTGCTCGCGGGGGCCAGGGTGGGCTCCTGACTCCCCCGCCTTCCTCCGCTTCACGGGGGCGCGATGGCGTCCCCGGCTTCACTCGGGGCCCGGGGATGGGGTCCCGGGCCCCTGGGGATCTCCTCGCGGGGGCGCGACGGCGCTCCCCCGCCTGCCTCCGCTTCACGGGGCGCGACGGCGTCCCCCGGCTTTACTTCAGGGCCCGGGGATGGGGTCCCGGGCCCCCTGGGGATCTCCTCGCGGGGCGCGACGGCGCTCCCCCGCCTCCATTTTCGGTGGGGGCCAGGGTGGGCTCCTGGCCCCCAGGCAGGGCACTTTCACGGGGAGCGCGACGGCGCTCCCGGCTTCCCTGCTTCTCCAGGGGTCAAAGGTCGCTCACCTTCCGGGGGCCATATCTCAGCCCCTGGGGGTCCGATCTGCCCCATTTTCGCGTCCTCTTGCTCCTGGCGGCGGCCCCCAGCCACGGGGAGCACTCTCCTTCGCCCTCTGGATCTCCAAGAGGGGGCATTCTGCAGGGAGCGGTCTTCACTGGCTCCCTGCGCCAGACTTTCGCCTGGCTCTCCTCCTGGGCCTCTCTTCTCCCTGCGCAGAGGCCCCTGCTTCTGCGCACCGGTCCTGGGCTCCTCTTCTGGCGCTGTTAGGGGCCTGGGGGCAGTCAGGGGGTACCTCCTTCCAACTGCCCATTGCCAGGCTCCAGCACCTTCCGCCTCAGCAGACCACGCCCCAGAGAGCTTCCCTTCCTGTGCAAGCACTTTTTAAAAGTTGAGTAGGGGGCTGGCAGGAAGTCTCTGTTGGTCCTATCCAACAGCGCCACATCACTTCCCTGCCCCTGCTCCCTCCTTCTTGTCCAGCCTCTGGGCTGGTTCAAAATGGCGTCGTCCAGGGTCTCTGGCCACATGGTCTCTGAAACCAGAGCCCTTCCCTCCTAGGTGCAGCCTGGTGCCTGGCACCCAGTGATAGCTGCTGATGGATGAGCCTGTAGCTCCGCCTATCTTCCCTTCGTGGAAAGGAGGTCTTCGCTCTGGGAGGGAAAGGTCATCAATCCAGCCTGCTGAGGTCAACCCCCAGCCAGGCCCTGGTTATGATCTGACTCAGAGAGATGTAACATTTCTGGATGACCCAAAAGCAGTACAAATATGACTCTGGACTCTACAGAATACTTCTTTTCACATCCGCTACAGTGGACTTTAGTGCGTGTCTGGAATCTGTAGGCCTTATGGAAGTTAATCTAGCACATGGGCTCCACATCCCCATAGGGGAATAATGAAGTGAAAAACACAGTAAAGCACACTGACTTTCCCTGGCATGTTCCTTCCCAGTGTATAAGGCCTATTCCGTGTCACCACCCACTTCTGCATAAGTCCTGCCACACCATTAACTTTGTAGCTGCTCCTGGACTGCGCACGCCAGGAATCTCCCCTGCGCAGCCCCAACACGTGTGCACACGCTTGTACACAGGTGTCTGCATGTAACCAGCCCGGTGCCCCTTACTCCAGCTGCTGCGCAGCGGCCTAGTCAAGCTAGGGGGACACCAGTAAAATCCACATGCCGTCTCCTTCATTATGAGTTCACTGTGGATGAGTCCCAATTTATGAGGCTCTCCCACAGTAAAAGCTCCACACATAGGTGCTCAAAAGCGAAAAATCTGGGCGGCCCATCGTGTCAGAACCACCTTCTAACACACGCCGCGCCCAGCTGATTCCTACAGGGAAGAAGTAGCCACTCTACATGGGTATTCTTCCCGTAGTCAGCGATAACTAGTTATAAGGGGTTCTGACCAGACCCCCCTTACTCACCAGTTATCCGCTTAGACCACCTACTCCTCCCATCCATGAAATCTCCCCCATGATAGGGATCCCAGACTACCCTAAGAACCCTCCGGGCTCTAGGTTAGATACCTCTAGGTCACTCATGGTCTACATGGGCTTGGCCTCACTAGGCCCACCTTTGCCCTTGGGCATGCAACACTATGCCTACCCCTTCTCTGGACAAGGGTCCAGTGCCTCAGCACCGATGCGGTCTTCTGGGACAGGTCTACATCCCATCCCCTGGGTCACTAGCTGGTCTCCCTTCTGGAGTTTGTTCCAACCAGTACCCTCTCTCCGTTTGGTCCTTGCACCCCAAAGATGCAACCTCTCTGGACCCTCACCCTCAGCCTGCCGCTGAGGTCATTATGCTGCCACTACCCTTTCGGGACGACTGGCTTCCCTAAAGAAAGCACAGCCACTCGTGCTTTCCCCACACAGAAAAGCACCCTTTGGCCACTGGCCTGGCTCCCTGATAGGACCTCAGACCGGCCTCACTACCACACTGGCAGTGCCAGGGAGGAACACTGAGGGTGCCCCGTCAGACATCCTACAGCTCATTCCCCCCGTCAGTAGCTCCCCACGGAAACTACCCCGGGAACCTAGACCCCTTCCTTGTTCTCCGCTGCGAGAACAGGGCCTATGCACCCTTCCCTCCGAGAGGCGCGCTCTCCTCCCAGAGTACCCTTAGAGAGCCTGTGGGCCCCGAGTTAGCTAGACCCAGGCCCACTTCTCATGGCCCTCCCCGGTCTCCCAGCAGCGCCTTGGGAGACCGCCCAGGGACCTACATGGTCCCTGGATGGCCTGCACCACCCCTTATGAAGAGCAGGGTCCCCTCCCTAAGATAGGCCCTACCTGCCTTCAGGGTAGCACGACCACACCAAGCCAGGACCCTAAAGATCCCGGCTAGGCCTGCACCACCCCTTTGCGAACCACAGGGTCCCGTCACTTAAGATAGGCCCCACCTGTGTTCAGGGTGGTACTACCTTGCAGAAGTCCACCTCCTGCCCCGAGCTAGGGGAACACCCCCATGCTCCTGGTCCTTGGGTTCAAGACCCACAGGACCTACCGGACTGGTCACCGTCCACCCGACCCTGTCGCCTCAGGGTCCACCACTAACCCTTCACCTGGAAACTAGGGAGTACATCACCCCCACTCCGATCTCCACTGGGTCAGTTACCTAGCCCACCTAGGGTACCTAGGGGCTACCACTACACACCATCACTCAAGAACTACCCTCCTCTGGGGCCACCCCCTACCAGGGGCCACCTCTGGGTCGCTCACCTCCCCACCAGTTAACCTGGGGGCCTACCGGACACCCAACTCTACCACACCCTCCTCCCACCGTGGGAAAAGTTCCTGGGGGTCCCCCACCATGGGAACCCCTGGGGCGTTACTACCCGGGGTAAAGAAACCTCCTGCCCCACCCTTCCAGTGGTTTTGGCCTGCGCCAATGCAAGTACTTTCAGCGGGGGAAGAATACCTGGGGCCCCTTCTGTGGAAACCCTCCCTGCCCTTAAAAGCGCGGGAATCTCCCAGGACCCCCTCTTTCTCCTGTCCCCCACAAAGGTCAATCCACCCCGACACCCCCACCTGTGATGTAGGTATCAGTTGCTGTCCCTATCTCTTGAGGAGACACCCTCCTCATGCAGGTGTAGTGTATGTAGTGTTAGGGTTCAAAGGTGTACAATATGGCTCAGAACATTTGTATGCAATCATTTCCTGGAAAGCACCATCCCGCTAGCACATGATCATCAACATAGCGCGGTCATATCAATACAGTTTACATTTCAACCATAATATCTTCACATGACACGTATGTGCGCGGGGCTTTCCTTTCCCATACCTTTAGTTCACCTAACCAAAACTTTGAACCCTTCTCAGAGCCTTGCGCTCTTCCATTTGCTCATTACTGCATAGATAATGTGTGGCAAAACTGGACTTATCAAATGCTATAAATGCACACCAGAATGGGATACTATGTTTCCCGCCGCTAGACACCAATGTTGGAAAACGAGGCAGTATCTGTGAGGCCTGCACAAATAACATGACTACATTTGTCCTTCACTGGGAACCAAACACCCAATTGTAGCGCCTGACTCGCAGAGAGTAGTGTTGCAGAGCAATCTGAGGCTTTACTCAAGGGAGGTGGTGTGGGCTAGTAATCGCCATTTGCAGGTGCGCAGAAATAACACTCAATAATTGATTGTCCAGTCTGTACTTTGCTTTATAAAAGTAAGAGTACATTTATTAAACACACACACTACTCAATACTATGCACCAATTTACAAATATACATAAGCTGTTGGAATTACTTTGTGACATTGCGTAACATCTCCACCCCTCCCAAAAAGGGGGTGGGGTCTAGTACCACCACTCCCATGTATGCACATCATCTTGCCCCCTAATGCAGTGTGTTGAGCCTAACCTGGAGCGAGGGCCCTGCGCACTGGCACCATCCCAGTGGCGACCCACCCCATTACCTCAACGCGCATTAAAAATGGGTACACCTGCCTTGGTGACACATAACCCTGACTGAGCATTTCCTACTGACCATAAAGTATGCACCTCTATATCTTAAGGGCTAGCAGTCTGGGTCTTCACCTAAGTGCAGCAGCAAGAATACATGTTTACGCACACCTTAGAATGACAGTACTCATCACCTTTGTTGGACATTAGAATGCATTGCAATTACAGCCCCTAAGGGCATCACAGATGAAATCACAGGATTACGCCTATACAGCCAGACACCCTAGCAGGAATGTCTGGCAACATAACCCACTTTGCTTATGACATCACCTTACACAGGTACTTCACATTACATATGTGACCTCCAGTCCCTCTAGAAAAAGAATAACAGTTAGTAAATGCAGTTCTGGTGCAATTACACCTCTTCACCTCCAGGGGATGCTCTTCTGGAGCCATCCCCAACTCAGCCTTTCACTCCATGAAGCCCATCGCAATACACCCTCAGCTGTAGAACAAAAGTTCCAGCCTAGAAGGTGTATAAATGCAGGTTGAGCCCTTGAGGGGTTATCCTTTCCAAATCCCTAGGAAACTTAGGGTGGGACTGAACTTCGTGCTGGGGGGGACTGCGCTTCTCCAGCAGCTCCCCCAGCACCCTTTTTCACTCTTGAGGGTGACCCCTCCTCTGGGGGCCACCAAGCACAAAACGGTAGATTTCCAAATGCCTTGCAAGGCATTATGGGGCGCTTCGTGCTCCTCTGCATGCATATATGATGAGCGGCTCTCCCGCTGTGCCGGGGAGAGCCGCGATCCATCTGGCGCTCCGCGCCGCCTCCCACGCGGGGTGGGGGCCCGGTCCCACCCGGACCCCCAGGTAAGGGAGACGGCTCGGGAGCCCACCCCCGGCCGCTCCGGCCACGTGTTGGGGGCCCGGTCCCACCCGGGCCCCGCAATGCCTGGCTCCTCCTTCTGCGGGTCCCAGTCCCACCCGGGACCCACGACAGCCTGACGGGTAGGAGGGCAGCCTGGGGAGCCCACCCCCGGCTGCCCCCGCCGGCTCCCCGCGCGGCCAGCACCCTCGTGTGCTGCCGCGGGAGCCGGCCGATCAGTTCTGGTCTGCCCGCTCCAGCGGGCAGACGCGTCGTCCTGCTCCGGTCCGGGGGAAGTGCGGCGGCGCTCCCCCGGCCTCCTCCCAGTCTTCGGGGCCCGGGGATGGGGTCCCGGGCCCCTCCTCCTCTTCCCGGGGAGCGCGCCGGCGCTCCCCGTCTGGATTTTGCTCGCGGGGGCCAGGGTGGGCTCCTGACTCCTCCGCCTTCCTCCGCTTCACGGGGGGCGCGACGGCGTCCCCCGGCTTACCTCGGGGCCCGGGGATGGGGTCCCGGGCCCCTGGGGATCTCCTCGCGGGGGCGCGACGGCGCTCCCCCGCCTTCCTCCGCTTCACGGGGGCGCGACGGCGTCCCCCGGCTTTACTTCAGGGCCCGGGGATGGGGTCCCGGGCCCCCTGGGGATCTCCTCGCGGGGGGCGCGACGGCGCTCCCTCGCCTCCATTTTCGGTGGGGGCCAGGGTGGACTCCTGGCCCCCAGGCAGGGCACTTTCGCGGGGAGCGCGACGGCGCTCCCGGCTTCCCTGCTTCTCCAGGGGTCAAAGGTCGCTCACCTTCCGGGGGCCATATCTCAGCCCCTGGGGGTCCGATCTGCCCCATTTTCGCGTCCTCTTGCTCCTGGCGGCAGCCCCCAGCCACGGGGAGCACTCTCCTTCGCCCTCTGGATCTCCAAGAGGGGGCATTCTGCAGGGAGCGGTCTTCACTGGCTCCCTGCGCCAGACTTTCGCCTGGCTCTCCTCCTGGGCCTCTCTTCTCCCTGCGCAGAGGCCCCTGCTTCTGCGCACCGGTCCTGGGCTCCTCTTCTGGCGCTGTTAGGGGCCTGGGGGCAGTCAGGGGTACCTCCTTCCAACTGCCCATTGCCAGGCTCCAGCACCTTCCGCCTCAGCAGACCACACCCCAGAGAGCTTCCCTTCCTGTGCAAGCACTTTTTAAAAGTTGAGTAGGGGGCTGGCAGGAAGTCTCTGTTGGTCCTATCCAACAGCGCCACATCACTTCCCTGCCCCTGCTCCCTCCTTCTTGTCCAGCCTCTGGGCTGGTTCAAAATGGCGTCGTCCAGGGTCTCTGGCCACATGGTCTCTGAAACCAGAGCCCTTCCCTCCTAGGTGCAGCCTGGTGCCTGGCACCCAGTGATAGCTGCTGATGGATGAGCCTGTAGCTCCGCCTATCTTCCCTTCGTGGAAAGGAGGTCTTCGCTCTGGGAGGGAAAGGTCATCAATCCAGCCTGCTGAGGTCAACCCCCAGCCAGGCCCTGGTTATGATCTGACTCAGAGAGATGTAACATTTCTGGATGACCCAAAAGCAGTACAAATATGACTCTGGACTCTGCAGAATACTTCTTTTCACATCCGCTACAGTGGACTTTAGTGCGTGTCTGGAATCTGTAGGCCTTATGGAAGTTAATCTAGCACATGGGCTCCACATCCCCATAGGGGAATAATGAAGTGAAAAACACAGTAAAGCACACTGACTTTCCCTGGCATGTTCCTTCCCAGTGTATAAGGCCTATTCCGTGTCACCACCCACTTCTGCATAAGTCCCGCCACACCATTAACTTTGTAGCTGCTCCTGGACTGCGCACGCCAGGAATCTCCCCTGCGCAGCCCCAACACGTGTGCACACGCTTGTACACAGGTGTCTGCATGTAACCAGCCCGGTGCCCCTTACTCCAGCTGCTGCGCAGCGGCCTAGTCAAGCTAGGGGACACCAGTAAAATCCACATGCCGTCTCCTTCATTATGAGTTCACTGTGGATGAGTCCCAATTTATGAGGCTCTCCCACAGTAAAAGCTCCACACATAGGTGCTCAAAAAGCGAAAAATCTGGGCGGCCCATCGTGTCAGAACCACCTTCTAACAATTACAATAAAGAAAGAAGTTATACTATTAAATCTAATTTTGTACAATGGCACCCGCAAGTATGTCCCAGCACCCACCTTTTCTAAATTAAGATGGAGAACCAATTCTACCCTGGAAACAGTGGACTAAATTGTTTGAGTCCTATTTGATTGCAATAGGAGGGGAAAAATGTATGCCATTAAGGAAACAGCATATCTTACTTTATAATCTAGGAATAGAGGGAAGGAAAGTTTATTAAGATATATCCCAGACAGAGGAAGACGAACAACAGGATGAAGATCACAACCAAGTGAATGTATATCAGGCCACTTCCAATAAACTGCAAAACCATTTTGGCAAAAGAATAAATGTTGTCCTAGAAAGGCACACATTTTTCACGAGGGTTCAGAGCAGAGCTGAAAAAATAGCAGCATATATTGCAGCTCTTAAAGGATTATCTAACACGTGTGACTTTGTCTCCTTGACAGATTTGTTGATTTGTGATCAGTTGGTCAGAGGTACCAACAATCCCTAAGTACAGGAGAAACCTCTCACGTAGATGGGATAGAACACAGCAGAGTGCATGAAGGAAACCAGAACAAATACTGACCGACAAGTCACATCCCAGCTGAACTGAATGTCATTAAAAAGTTGGAGGTCCACCCACATACAAAACAGATGGCTCCTACAAACAAAATATATTTTTTTAAACGATGATTTTCACAAGCAAACATCAGCGAATGAGAGAACCAAGTGTTCTCATTGTGGAAGTATAGGTCATCTTGCAAACTTCATAAATTGCCAAACCAGAACCTCTTTATGTAGAAAATGTGGGAAGAAAGGGTACTTTGCCAAAGTGTGTAGGAATACACAAAACAAACAAGAGCATACGGTAGAACCTGCAAACACTCAAGAAGAAAATAAGTTTGTTTTTCAGGTTACTGAAGAGAACAAGCATGTGAATTTTCCATCTTGTGAAATTTTAATAAATAAGCCTGTAACAGCATTTGTAGATTCTTGTTCTCCATATACCTTATTGGATAAGAATACGTTTGATGTTCTGTTTCCAAATAGCAGCGATTTGCTAGAACCACCAGATATTAGATCTGGTGGATACAATTGAGATGCAATACCGCTGAAGGGTAGAGTGAAAATGAGGATCTGTTTTAAAGACAGAAGCACTGTAGGGAATGCATACATCACAAAAAAGGGTCGAATCTTCTTGGTTGGAAGCATCAGAAAGATTTAGGCATAAAACTAGACTCCAACAGTGCTGATCCTGTCCTTTTAGTAAACCCTTCTAGGTGTGGGTAAGAAGTTTGCAATGAATTTCCAGAGGTGTTCTCATAAAAATTAGGTTTGTTAAAAAACTATCAACAACACATTAAACTCAAATCAAAGGTTACACCAATTGTACACAAGGTTAGATCCATTCCTCCCCTTCTTCATGCTCCACTCAGAGAAGAGCTAGATAAGTTACTCAAACTGAAAGTAATCAAACCTATAGAATGCTCTGAGTGGTTATCCCAGATTGTAATTGCCCATAAAGCTGCTAAGGGCCAGATTAGACTATGTGTAGACCTCAGGGACTTAAATGACAAGATCTATGTGGATCAACACCTATTACCCCGTGTTAGAAATGGGATTTTTGGTAGGCTAGGGCATGTGCCAAAGCCAGGCAGAAACCACCACTCTAGTCAGGATAAGGGAGTTACACTCCTAAAATAACCCCTGGTCACCCCCTTGGTAGCTTGGCATGAGCAGTCAGGCTTATCTTAGAGGCAGTGTGTAAAGCATTTGCACATAACCAACAGTAATACAGTGTAAGCACTACAAAAGGACTCCACACCAGTTTAGAAAAATATCCAATATTTTTATATAGCGCAGAGGACCAAACACAATAAAAATCCACAATAAAGTACTTAAAAATCTTCAGTTATCAAAATAGGCTTGAAAAACAGTTCCTTGATGTTGATAGCTCCGTCCGGGGCTATCCCGGCGTCGTGAGCAAACAAATCCAAACAGTTCTGGCTGACCGCGGCGTCGCGGGCCAGCTACGGTGTCGGGAAGACCCGCAAACAGTACCTTTTAGAAATGCAGGGCGCCGGCGACCTCTCGTTGAGCTTCCGAAAGCACGGCGTCCGCAGGCGTCGTTCCGGAGGTCGGTGCAGGGGTCGTCGGGGCCCTCGAAGTCACACACGTTGCAGATCGAACTCCTCTCTGTTGAAGTCAGGAGCGCTGGCGTCGACAGGAATCGGGTGCTGCGGTGCGAAGTGCAGCGGTGCCCTCAGGTCGCGGTGCGAGCAGCGGCTCGGTGGCGGCGTCAGATGGCGTAGTCGGTGAGACCAGGGTCGCGGTGCGAAGTGAATGCGGTGCTCGTCGCGGTGCTGGCAGGTCGTGGTGCAAGCAGCGGCGTCGTCGTTGCTGAAGCGCTGTCGTCAGCTGACGAACTGGAGTCGCTGGCGCCGGCGTCGGTAGGCCAAGGCTGCGGTGCGGGATGAGGGCGGTGCGTCGTGTAACTTTACGAGCGGTGCCCTCGAACCACGGTGCAAGCAGCGGCGTATATTTCGGCGTGGAGCGGCGTCGTCGGGGATACCAAGGCGTCGTTGTGAAGCGAGGCGGTGTGGAGTGCGGTGCCCACAGGGCGCGGTGCGAGCAGTGGCTCGGTGGCGGCGTCAGCAGGCGTCGTCGGTGAGACCAGGGTCGCGGTGCGGCGGTACCCTCTGCAGTACCTTCAGGACACGGAGTCGGCAGCGTCGTCGTCGTGTTGCTTCTTCTTCTGTTGCAGCACAAAACACACAGTCCCCAGTGCTGAGGGCAGAAGAGCTTGAAGTCTTTGCTGTTCCTGAGACTTCTTGAACAGGGGGCAAGCTCTACCTCAAGCCCTTGGAGAAACTCACAAAAGCAGATTGCAGAAAGTTCAGTCCAGTTCTTCCACTGCCCAAGACAGAAGCAGCCACTGCAGGCCAACACAGCAAAGTAGTAGTTCCTCCTTACAGCTTCTCCAGCTCTTCTTCTTGGCAGTCTTCTTGGTCCAAAAGAGTTCTAAAGTTCAGGGGTCTGGGCCCCAATATTTATATCCCAAAATCCTTTGATCGCTTAGGCAGGGGGTGTCTGTGCCCAGCCAAAACCAGTTCTGCCTTCTCTGGTGTGACTTCCTGGCAGGAGGTGGAGACGGCATTGTCAGAGGCAGACCAGGCCCTTTGAGGTAAAAGGAAATCTCCTCCCCCTTCCCCAATTGCAGCCCAGGTCTATTCAGCCCTTTCCTGACCCACCTAGACTATCTGGAGCCACTCCTGCTCCCCAGCCTTCTGTCATCCAAAACCCAGACAGGCAATCCACATTCCAGCAGAGGCACACGGGATGACTGAGCAAGAAAATACCTACTTTCTAAAAGTGGTATTTTCAAACACAGAGTGTAAAAATCACCTTCACTAAAAGATGCATCTTTAGATTCTGAGTTCAGGCATACTAAACTTTATTTTCCTACCTAATTCCCCGGGCCAGTTATGTTTATAAGACGTTATAAACAAACTCCCCATTCTGTCCTATGGGGAACAGGTAGCCTTGCAATAGTGAAAAACGAAATGGGCAGTAATTCACTATCAGGACATGCCACACACACCAGGGCATGTCCTACCTTTCACATACACTGCACCCTGCCCACAGGGGTACCTTGGGCCTACCTGAGGGGTGACTGACATGTAAGAAAAGGGAAGGTTAGTGCCTGGTAAGTGGGTGCACTTGCCAAGTCGACATGGCAGTACCAGACTGCACACAGGCTCTGCAATGGCAGGCCAGAGTTACCTTTTACCGGCTGTTTGTGTGGGTGGCACAATCCAGTGCTGCAGCCCACCAACAGCATTTGATTTACAGGCCCTGGCAAACGCAGTGCACTTTACTAGGGACTGACACATAAATCAAACAGGCCAATCACGGAAACACCAATCCATAACGTAGTTTACCACAGGAGCACTTGCACTTTACCACTGATCAGCAGTGAGAAAAGTGCGCAGAAACACTACGCCAGCAAAAACAGAGTAAAAACCGGGAGGTCAGAAAGCAAAAACTCAGGGGAAACACGCCAAAAGATGCCAAGTCTAACACATGTCCCCTCCAGCTGAAAGTAGGGAGAACTACCCAACCTCCTGGGAGTTCTCTTCACTAAGGCGGAAGAACCTGGACAGACCATTCGCATTGGCGTGTTCTGTGCCAGGGCGGTGTTCCACCGTAAAGTCCATTCCCTGTAGGGAGATGGACCACCTCAGCAGTTTTGGATTCTCACCCCTCATTTGCATCAACCATCTGAGGGGCCTGTGGTCTGTCTGAACCCGGAAGTGAGTCCCAAACAGGTAGGGCCTCAGCTCCTTCAGTGCCCAGACCACAGCAAAAGCTTCCCTTTCTATGGCACTCCATCTCTGTTCCCTGGGGAGTAGTCTCCTGCTAAGGAAGACTACAGGCTGGTCTAGGCCCTCTTCGTTTAGTTGTGAGAGCACCGCTCCCACACCATGCTCTGAAGCGTCGGTCTGCACGAAGAATTCCTTGGAGAAGTCGGGTGCCTTGAGCACGGGCGCCGTGCACATGGCGGCCTTCAGGGCATCAAAAGCTTTCTGGCAGGACTCAGTCCAGAACACCTTCTTGGGCTGCTTCCTGGAAGTCAGCTCTGTTAAGGGGGCAACAATGGTGCCATACCCCTTAACAAACCTCCTGTAGTACCCGGTGAGACCTAAAAAGGCTCTCACCTCTGTCTGGGTCTTGGGGGGCTCCCAAGCCAGAATGGTGTCAATCTTGGGTTGTAGGGGCGCCACCTGACCGCTTCCTACCTGGTGTCCCAAGTACACCACAGAACTCTGCCCGATCTGGCACTTACTGGCCTTGATCGTGAGGCCTGCCCTCTGCAGAGCCCTCAACACTTCACTGAGGTGCTGCAAGTGTTCTTCCCAGCTGGAACTGAACACTGCGATGTCATCCAGGTAGGCAGCACTGAAATCCTCCAGTCCAGCCAACACCTGGTTGACCAACCTCTGAAAGGTGGCAGGGGCATTCTTCAACCCAAAGGGCATCACCCGGAACTGGTAATGTCTTTCTGGGGTTGAGAATGCGGACCTCTCCTTGGCCCCATCGGTTAAGGCAATCTGCCAGTACCCAGACGTTAAATCAAACGTGCTGAGGAACTTGGCAGCTCCCAACCGATCAATGAGCTCATCAGCTCTGGGGATGGGGTGCGCGTCAGTCCTGGTGACGGCATTGAGCCCACGGTAGTCCACACAAAACCGCAGTTCTGGAGTGGCACCGGGTGCAGCAGCCTTTGGGACCAAGACCATTGGGCTGGCCCAAGGACTGTTGGAGGGCTCGATCACCCCTAACGCCAACATCTTAGAGACCTCCTCTTTGATGCTGGCCCTGACCTGGTCAGTCAACCTGTAAATCTTGTGCTTTACAGGAAGGCAGCACACATGGAAAAAGCAAAAACGAGGAGAAATAATGCATTTCTCCTTGTTTCGCCAACTTAAGACCAGGTTTTACCTGGTCTTAATTTTTGCGCTGCCTCCTATGTACGCCAACCTTGTACATAGGGGGCAGCATCAAAATGAATGGGTGTTGCAGTGGAACGCCCACCTCAACACCCACTGCCCACCCCTTGGGGGCCATATTTACAAGGCAGCGTTAAGCCACATTAAGTGGCTTAACGCTGCCTTGTACATAAGGCGCAGCCCCTATCGCCACCACAACGTCGATATAGGTGACCTTGTGGTGGCGATAGGGGCTTGTACATATGCCCCTTAGAATCCAGAAGCAAATCTGCCGTTGATTAGAAAGAAAATGGACACTTCACTATGACTCCATTGAAAGGGAATCCTATAAACAGTCCCTAGCTACTTACAAAGCATTAATCCTTGCTGAGAAAACTCCCTCTTACACAAACACCATTGAAGCAGCAAAAGATTCATCGAAAGAATTATTTGCTAAGGTGAAAAAGCTCACTAACCGTTCCAAAAACACAAAAAACAATGTTAGTCAAAGTTAAACAAAGTTAAATCAACTTCTTGAAATGGGCAGTAATTCACTATCAGGACATGCCACACACACCAGGGCATGTCCTACCTTTCACATACACTGCACCCTGCCCACAGGGGTACCTTGGGCCCTACCTGAGGGGTGACTGACATGTAAGAAAAGGAAGGTTAGTGCCTGGTAAGTGGGTGCACTTGCCAAGTCGACATGGCAGTACCAGACTGCACACAGGCTCTGCAATGGCAGGCCAGAGTTACCTTTACCGGCTGTTTGTGTGGGTGGCACAATCCAGTGCTGCAGCCCACCAACAGCATTTGATTTACAGGTCCTGGCACACGCAGTGCACTTTACTAGGGACTGACACATAAATCAAACAGGCCAATCACGGAAACACCAATCCATAACACAGTTGACCACAGGAGCAATTGCACTTTACCACTGATCAGCAGTGAGAAAAGTGCGCAGAAACACTACGCCAGCAAAAACAGAGTCAAAACCGGGAGGTCAGAAAGCAAAAACTCAGGGTAACACGCCAAAAGATGCCAAGTCTAACACCCCATATCCAGGAAATCCTAACACTAATTGACAAGGTATCTTATTCCAGTGTTTTAGACCCATCTCCGACCTACCATCAAGTAGAATTAGACCCCCCCCTCGAGACATTTTACTTCATTCGTAACCCCATTAGGAGTATTCTGATACAAAAGAATGCCTTTTGGTCTGGCTTCGACTGCAGTCCAACACATCATGCAACACGTGTTACAAACCATCTGTTTCCAGGATGACATTTTAATGTTTGGCACCAGTATTGAAGAACATGATAACACTCTCAGGGCAGTATTAAGCAGACTAAAAGAGACCGGGTTAACCATAATGTAGTAAAAATTTCGCATTGGGGTAACCTCTATGGAGTATTTAGGCCACACTATATCATGGGAAGGCATAAAACACAATATTGACTTAGTGGAATTAGTAAGAAAGGCACCAGTATCAACCTGCAAAGATGAATTGAAGTCCTTCCTTGGACTTGCTGAATTTTACCCGAAATTCGTAGTAGGTTTTGCAAATATAATTGATGCCTTACGTAACCAACTTAAAAAGAATACAACATTTGAGTGGGATGAGAGTTGTGAAAAGGCTTTTCACAACATAAAGACAGCTATTGCTAGTGGTACCCCACTGGGAAGGTTTGATCCCAATAAAACCACTCATTTAACTACTGATGCCAGCAACAAGGGCTAGGAGCCATGCTCACACAGAAAGAAAACGGTACAGAACACATAACTGTATTTGCATCAAGAGCTCTTAAAGGGCCATTAAGGAGGGGTGTGTGACCAAGATGGCGACTTAGCCAGATGTGTATTTTGGAGCTCCGCAGTGGCCCAAACGACTATCCGGCTGTAATTTCCTGCATCCCAGTCAACATCAGTGGCAAGCTTAATCGGGCACCCTCCGATGCACTGACTCGTCGCCCATGACGCCGCCGCTGGACACTGAACTGGGGCGAGGCCTACTGTGAATTGCAGCCCGGCTGGGCCTAACCACAGAGCGCCTGTTGCTAGCTCGCTGTGGGCTTCGGACCAGGCTGCTGCCTACCTGCGGGTGAGCGGGGTGCGATGCCGGAGGTGTGGGGGCTCGCATCCACGGCCCAGGCCAGACATGGGATCCCGTGAGCTGCAGGGGACCCTGCCCTCAGGTGCCATAGGAGGGGGGCGAGGCCTGATCAGCTGACGTGGGCGCCCGTGGCACCTGGACCCGGCCGCCACGGGGCCCTGAATGAGCGAAACTGCCATATCTGCAGCCCCCGCCGGTGATCCCGACGAACCACTGTAGCAAGTTGGGTGTCCCTCTGCCTACCGATGATTGAATTCCTGCGTGGGCGCTGGAGCCTGAATGATCCTACCTGGCTGCTGGACGGCCCCTGGCCTTTACCCATACCGGAAGGTGGAGCCCGACCCCGCCCGGCAGGTGACGGAGACCTCGCGGTGGAGGGCCCTACAATGACCTTGAGTGCCCTACATTCCCTGTGAGGAGTGAGCATGTCTCTGGACTGTCTTCTTTCACCCCTAGACAGCGGGCGGCCTCGTTGCACTACCGCACGGACCACACAGTGTACCCTTCCCTCCTGGACTGTTGGGCCCCGTGCGACAAGGTGCTGAGCGGTGGAGACGACATTTGACCGGAGCCCGATGGGCCTTAGAATCACAGCAGAATTGTGCCTTGCGTATGAGCCTGTCAGGTGGTGCCCACCCTTCTACTACCACACTTGATCCTACATGCAGGACCGGCCCCTCCACACCCTGGGGTACTACATGATCCTCAACCCCTGGGGGAGCACCCGCAGACCTGTCTGATGGCCACGTCCGCATCCGGCCCTCTTAGCACACCTCCCTAGGGTGACCAGGATTTGTAGGACCACAACCCTTTTGCGGGTTCGGAATTACCGCTCCGGCATTTCCTGCAGCATTGTGGGACACAGAGGTCGTCTATCCAGGGATCTCCACCTTGGACTGCTGGTGGGTGTTGGCGCACTGGGAGCATAATGGCCATGGTGGTGGTGTACCTGTACCTGTCTGACCGCTAAAAAGTGACTGCTTGCTGCATTTTGGGGCCCCTGCTCCACAGCGGTTGCTTTCCTGGCCGCTTCTGCCTGCGTGCCGCCCTCTGAGCGGGCCGACCTGCACAACTCATATCTGTCTCCCACCCCGATGGCAGGGTTGGCCTTTGCTCGATCTTTTGCAACTCTCCATAGCACTCTGCACGACCCTTCTTCATCTCTTGGCTTGGACCACTAGTGCCTGTGTCTCCGGGGACCCGACCTTACCCCCAGTGGGCATCCATAACAGCAGCCTGCCCGGGGAGTGGGAGGGGGGGGTCGCACCGCTTGACTGCCATGGTGAAACCTAAAACCACCAAACTCCAATACATGATGGGCGAGGCCACTGCAATGGATCCGTCACGAGGAGACAAGACCCTCAGCAGCCTTCAACACCTGGAACAGACTCTCAAGGCTCATTTGGCGCAATTTGACAAGGTGGTCCTAGCCATCCTCGACACCAAGACTTCCTTGGAAGCCCACATTGACAGCCTCGGTAGGGGTGAACCTAATGCGTGCCAAACACTGCAAATTGACGGACCGAGTGGAAGAGACCGTATCTGCGCTGGCGGTCCTTCACCCCTCCAACAAGGAACTGCAGGAACGCCTGAAGAAAGTGGAAGCGGAGATCACCCTCTTACAGATCACAGCAGAGGATGCTGAGGGCAAGTCCAGGCGCAACAACATCCGCCTGCTAGGCTTCCCAGAACGATTGGAGGGTCCCAGCGTGAAACTGTTCATAGAGGACTGGTTAGTGAAAAATGTCCTTGATGACAAGGCACCGATTTTTTTGAACGCACCGTACCTCGGGTCGCCCCCTCCCTCCCAGGTGCTCCCCTCTTCCCCATCTTAGCGCATCTCCTCAACTACCAGGATCGTGACCTACTCCTGCAGCGCTTTCGCACCAAAGGCCCATGGTCATATGAAATTGCTCAGATCTCAGCCTACCCGGACTTCACAGTGGAAGTGCAACTTCGCCGCAGATCGTTTCTACGTGTCAAACAACGCCTTCGGGAACTGGACATCAAGTATGCACACATTGATCAACAACCGTCTGGAACACCCGGAGTCACGCCTGCGGTGGTGTTACGACATCTTCAAGTATCTGGGCATACAGATATATCATTCTGACCGAGACCTCAGGGAGGGCAATCTAGACAGGGCCATTGGATCCATACGCCGCTCGCTGCCTTTCTGGCACTCACTTCCATTGTCCCCTTTGGGCCGGGTCGCAATCTCAAAAATGCTCATACTCCAACTGTTGTATTATTTTGCGGTTCTACCCCTCATGCTCCCCAGGAGCCTCTCCCGCAACTTGAATGAACTGCTGTAGGAGTTAATCTGGAGCTCGGGCTGCCGTCTGGTGGCTCTGTCTGCACTGCAGCGCCCACTCACGGAAGGCAGCCTGGGGACGCCCAACTTTGAGCTGACTACGCCACAGCACAACTACAGTGGCCATTGTCCTGGCTGGGTGCCCGACACCCCCCGAATCTTCGCTTCTCCGCAATGCCCTGCTGGGAACGGCTATTTACACTTGGCTATCTGATTCCACTATCCGTCCGACACTGAATTCTGTCAAATGACAATAGCCCGCACTTGCTGGCGTAGGTATTTGCACCCCAAAGGCCCCACCCTACCGTACTCTCCCTCAATCCCCATCTGGGACTTGCCCTTATTGTGCCGGACACAGAGGCGTGTCGACTCACACCCATGGACCGATGTTGCAATTGCATAGGCGGGGGATCTCTATAACGGGGGAAGGCTCACGTCATTCCCAGACATGGTCAAGACATATGGACTGCATGCTGTTCAATTCCCATCATATCGTGTTCTACGACAGGTGAACCATAAGTCGTGGGGTGCTGGGGAGGCCGAACCGCCACCGTCCCAAGCTCTGTCCATGTTGTTGACATCCGACTCCACACACCATGCTATCACATTTCTGTACTCCGCTCTTAACACTATCCCACCAGACCACGCCACAAGGGCTTGCGCCAGATGGGACGCAGTGCTCCACCAGCCTCTTACTGATGCAGCATGGGCTCGCATCCTACGATTGACAAAGGATTTTTCCCGCAATCCCAGGTTTTGTATCACCCAATTTAACTACATACACCACACTTACCTTTCACCAGACCACATTCAACGCATGTTCCCAACAATCTACCTGGAATGTCCCCATTGCAAACTACAGAACGCAGATTTCATGCATATGATATGGACTTGCGCACCATTATCACAGACGTGGGCAGAAGTAACCTCAATAGTGGCGGAACTGTCCACACACTCCCTCACCTCCTCTCCTGAATCCTGCTTACTAGACTGCGGCCCCACGCGAAGGGGACAAACACTTGCACCGCTTCACCGACCTGGCCTTCGTTCTGTTTAAACAGAACATAGCCATTGCATGGAAATCCCCCGCCCCCTCCAGAGATTCGTGGCTGGCTTCGGGTATTGCTGACATGGACCAGAGCCGAGGCACACACTTTCAGATTGCTTCGCATGAGAGGAGTGGGAGAAATTCTTGATAACAGTTGAAGCCAAGACTGATGATCTACCACCATGAACACTTAGGCACAGGGCACTCCCCTATGTGTAGCATTAATGGACGACACAGTTAATCGCGATGTCACTCTTTCCCGTACGCAGGGCTACTTCACCTCTGCGCCACGCCCTCGCACCCCCCTTACAACGCGCGATTACCAGCTCCCACAGATATCTCCCGGGTAGCCAATTTGCCCTTCACTCATGGCACGGCTGGTGACCACTGCACCTGCCCACCTGTTTCCAATAGGTAACAACACTCACATAAGACTGACCGCAGCGCAGTCCCCCCGCTACTGATGGGACAGGTGGATGTGCGGACCCTCGGGTCGCACTTTACAATATTCATGGACCGTAGAGCTCTCTCACTGTTGAACTGTTGTTTACCCTCTCTTCCTCCTCTCCCTCTTCCCGTACCTTTGCCCCCACCTATTCTCACCATATGGCAGTGAGCCATTTATACAGTTAGATGATCTGCATGTAGAATATGATTGCTAAATTCCAAGACGTGTATCTCGTTAATCCTCTGTATGTGCAAGCGCCACACTGTGAGCTCCACTGCTAATTGTCGATCACTGTATTTTGTGCTGTTAATTGAAACATTTACTACAAAAAAATGGGCCATTAAGGAAACAGCACATCCTACTACATATTCTGGGATATCCCAGACAGAGGAAGACGAAGAAGATGACAACCAAGTGGATGAGTACCAGGCCAATTTCAATAAACTGCAAAACCATTTTGATAAAAGAATAAATGTTGTCCTAGAAAGGCAAAAAAATTTCATGAGGGTTCAGTACGAAGCTGAAAAAGTAACAGCATATATTGCGGCTCTTAACCCTTTCGGTGCTCCTGTGCTCATGACGGAACCATTCCGTCATGAGGACAGGGGCAGGAAATACCTCTACTGTAAACAGCAGAGGGATTTCCATTTTTTTTTTTGTGCCTCGGGAGGTGGGGAAGAGCTTCCCCAACCTCCCGAGGCCCTCCCCTGGTTGTCAAAGTAATGACGATCGCGCGCATGGCGCGCTGTCGTCATAACATTGAAAACGAAACAAACTTAGTTTCAGTTTCAGTGTTTCAGTGCTCGTGGGGCTATCTCAGCCCCCCGAGCACCAAAACACTGGGAGAGGTATCGTTGGAAAGGGAGAATCTCCCCTTCCAATGGTACTCTTCCCTAGTGGATCCCTGCTTGGGGATCACCCCAGGAGGGCGATCCCCAAGCAGGGATCCACCCACTAGCACCAGGGAGGGGACGCGGCCCTTGGGCAAGGGCCTTTGTTCCCCCATTGCGTTTTGGGCACACCAGTCTTTCTGCCCCCCCTGGGGGGCAGATGGGGGCAGTAGCCCCCAATCTGACCCCCCGGGGAGGGCAGAAAGCCCACTAGCGCCAGGGATTTTTTATCCAATAATTTACTTAAGGTGGGGGCTGCCCAAAACGGGCATGCCAATGCCCCCACCCCCCCTCACCAAAATTACAGCCATTCTGCCCCCCCGGGGGGGCAAAAAGCCCACTAGACGCCAGGGATTTCTTTTAGGCAAATGAAATTAGGGTGGGGCTGCCCAAAACGGGCATGCCAATGCCCCCACCCCAAAATTACAGTCTTTCTGCCCCCCGGAGGGGCAGAAAGCCCACTAGCACCAGGGATTTTTTCCCGGCAATTTTACCTAGGGTGGGGGCTGCCCAAAACGGGCATGCCAATGCCCCCACCCCACCAAAATTACAGCCTTTCTGCCCCCCTTGGGGGCAGATGGGGGCAGTAGCCCCCATCTTCCCCGCCGGGGGGGCAAAAAGCCCACTAGACGCCAGGGATTTATTTTGGGCAATTTAAATTAGGGTGGGGGCTGCCCAAAATGGGCATGTCAATGCCCCCACCCCCCCAAACATTTTTTACAGTCTTTCTGCCCCCCCTGGGGGGCAGAAAGCCCACTAGATGCCAGGGTTTTTTTTTTGGGCAATTGTACTTAGGGTGGGGGCTGCCCAAAACGGGCATGCCAATGCCCCCACCCCCCCCCACCAAAATTACAGCCTTTCTGCACCCCTGGGGGGAAGTAGCCCCCAATCTACCCCCACGGGGGGGCAAAAAGCCCACTAGACACCAGGGATTTATTTTGGGCCCGTGCCTGTCGCGGGTACTTGGGCCTCCCACACGAGTGAGGCACCATTTTTATCGGGAGACCTGGGGGAATACTGGGTGGTAGGAAATTTGTGTCAGCCCGATGATGCCACAACTTTCCCACACAAAAATGTGTGGAAAAAGTGATTTTTTCAGCTAAATTTGAGGTTTGAGGGGATTCTGGGTAAGAAATTGTTGGGGGATCCACGCCAGCCATACCTCCCTAGCATCGCCAGGGTGTCTAGTATTCAAAAATATATAGGTTTGCTAGGTTTCCCTAGGTGCCGGCAGAGCTAGGGTTCAAAAACTACAGCTAGGCACTTTACAAAAAAAGGGTCATTTTTCACTGTGAAAATGTGGTGTGTCCACCTTGCGTTTTGGGCCGTTTCCTGTCGCGGGCACTAGGCCTACCCACACAAGTGAGGTACCATTTTTCTCGGAAGACTTCGGAGAACGCGGGGTGTGTGGAATTTTGTGGATCCACGCAGATTCCAGAACTTTCCACCCTCAGAAATGTGAGGAAAATGTGTTTTTTTGGACAATTTTTTAGGTTTAAAGGGATTCTGGGTAACAGAACCTGGTGAGAGCCAGTCAAGTCACCCCATCCTGGATTCCCCTGGGTGTCTAGTTTTCAAAAATGTATAGGTTTGCTAGGTTTCCCTAGGTGTCGGCAGAGCTAGGGTTAAAAAACTACAGCTAGGCACTTTGCAAAAAAAGGGTCATTTTTCGCTGTGAAAATGTGGTGTCCACCTTGCGTTTTGGGCCGTTTCCTGTCGCGGGCACTAGGCCTACCCACACAAGTGAGGCACCATTTTTATCGGGAGACTTAGGGTAACACAGAATTGTAGAGTAACTGCTATTACCTAGTGACTTTCGATGCATTTCTGCCTTCCAAATGAAAGACAATGTGTAAAAAAGAAGTCATTTTGAAAAATGACCTATAATTCTCATGCTAGTATGGGTACTCCCAATTTCGGAAATGTGCAAATATCTACTGTTTCTAAACTCTACATTTTGTTCCCATTTCAGAAATACATAGGTGTCTTTCATACCTACTTTTCCATGTATACATTTTCCCAAATTAATTGCTATATACCCGGTACATAATAAAAAATCATTGCAAGATGTTGCTCAATTATTGGCTCTGGGTTCGTCGGGTTCTTGGTGAACCTACAAGTCCTATATATCCCCACAACCAGAAAGGTCCAGCAAATGTAGCGGTATATTGCTTTCAAATATCTGTCATAATTAGAAGAAGTTACAGGTGAAAACGTTGACACAATGGCTGTTTTTTTCAACTAATTTTCAATTTTTCCTATATTTAACTGCTAGTTTCCATGAAGAAACCTTGAAGGATCTATACAAATGACCCCTTGCTGAATTCAGAATTTTGTCTACTTTTCTAAAATGTATAGCTTTCCAGGATCCATTATTGCTTTCATGCCCATTTCTACCATTAACTGAAAGGAGGTTGAAAGCACAAAAAATAGCAGAAATAGGCTATGTCCCAGAAAAATGCCAAAACTGTGTAGAAAATGTTGGTTTTCTGACAAAAGTCTGCTTGTTCCTGAAAGCTGGGAAGATGGTGATTTCAGCACCACAACCCGTTTTTTGATACCATTTGCAGGGAAAAAACCAGACGCTTTCATTAGGGGCCCTTTTTTCCCATTTTTCAAAAAAAAGAAATGTAGCTGTATTTTGGCTAATTTCTGGGTCCCCTCCAGGGCAATCCACTAACCCTGGGTATCTTTAGAATCCCCATGATGTTCGAAAAAAGGACGCAAATTTGGCGTGGATACCTTATGTGGTCAAAAAGTTACAGGGGCCTAAGTGCGAACTACCCCAAATAGCCAAAAAAAGGCTTAGCACAGGGGGGGAAAAGGCCTAGCAGCGAAGGGGCTAAAGGTTTATCTAACACATGCGACTTTGAATCCTTAACAGATTTGTTTATTCGTGATCAGTTGGTCAGATGTACCAACAATCCCAATGTACAGGAGAAACTTCTCACAGAGAACCTAGACCTGAAACAATCAATTGATGTAGCAGTTGGGATAGAACACACAACAGAGTGCATGAAGGAAATGAGAAAAAACAATGACCAACAGCCCACATCCTCTGCTGAACTGAATGTCATTAATAAAGTTGGAGGTCCACCCGCATACAAAACAGAGGACTCCTACAAACAAAATATTTTAAAAAACAATGATTTTCACATTTAAAAAAAAAATATTTTGTTCCATCTTTCAGCAGGGAATATGGGCTGTCAATCAGTATTTGCTCTCATTTCCTTAATGCACTCTGCTGTGTGTTCTATCCCATCCTTGTCGCCAGTGTTATAAAGAGTCAAGAAGGCCACGTGGTTCTTGGTAAGTTTATTGACACACCATCAACCCTTCAGTCAGAGCTCAAGTGCCAGCTGGAATGTTAACAGAATCCCAGAGCACCTTCAACTGTATGGAACATTCCATTGTGATATGAGGGAGAGGGGAGGACAAGGGGAACAGAGGACAAGGGAAAAAGAGAAAGGGCTATATACACATTGGTATATTCTATGGTCAAGTCATTACAACACTGGGGCTCCTGCAGACACCTGTGTGGGCAGCCCTGGGGCTTCTGCAGACACCTCTGTGGGCAATCCTGGCGCTTCTGCAGACCCCTGTGTGGGCAATCCTGGGGCTTCTGCAGACCCCAGTGTGGGCAATCCTGGGGCTTCTGCAGACCCCAGTGTGGGCAATCCTGGGGCTTCTGCAGACCCCAGTGTGGGCAATCCTGGGGCTTCTGCAGACCCCAGTGTGGGCAATCCTGGGGCTTCTGCAGACCCCCGTGTGGGCAATCCTGGGCTTCTGCAGACCCCAGTGTGGGCAATCCTGGGGCTTCTGCAGACCCCAGTGTGGGCAATCCTGGGGCTTCTGCAGACCCCAGTGTGGGCAATCCTGGGGCTTGTGCAGACCCTCTACCAGTCCATGCTGAAGGCACTGCCTCCTGTGTGGTGGCGATCAGTCAGCGCTGGGACTCCTGGAGGCCTCTGTGTGGGCAATCCTGATGCACCGCAGACCCTCACGAGTCCCTTGAGCAGCTGCTTCAGAACCTGCTACCGGACCTGATACACATGAATGCTCTCCAGGGCTTCGTTGTCGGTGTCTGGACCTAGGTACACGTTGCAGTCCAGCAGGACCTCTTCCGCCCAGGCTCTCAGGTCAATACCAGTCTGAAACACAAGACATACCTTTTGAACAGAGGAGAGGAACCAGTGTGTGAACCATGCAGCCAGCGACCCCCTGGCTCATAGTAAGGTTGCCAGAAGGCTCATTCCCAGATGCAGGAGCTGCTGGGGTGCTAGGGGACACAGGGTACCACACACATAACCCACTACATAACACCCTACGGTACAGGAGCGGGGATTATGTGCATCTTCTGTGATGCACTGGGCAATGCACAAATGTCTGCTTTCATGTTCATGAACCCCAGAAAAACAAACTTTGGGTCCTCAGACTATATGTAGTGTCCAATTCAGTCACCGCAAGAGACAAACCATGCAATCAGTTAGCCTACTCATAATAACTCTTCTCAGTAGAGGTGCTCCAAAGCAACTCTCTATCTGACAAACAATGGCCCCTACAATGGCCAACATAATCACAGACAAACGATACTTACAAAGCACAAACTGAGCTATCTACATGCATTAAACCCACAATGGTGGTTCGACACCCTCACAACCTGTCTGCAGAGGACATCGGCTGAAAACCATTCAACAGGAGCATAGTGGGCAGCTCCAGAAAGCAGGGTTTAAGCCTACGGAAGGGGCACAAAAGCAGCAGTGTCATCCAGGGCACAAGCAGTGCATGGCAGTGGTGGAGTACGTGGTGGCAGCAAGTGGACAACAGTACAGGAGTGACATGTAGTGGTCAGAGTATGGCATGGAATGAGATCCCTAAAGAAGACCCCTGTCCAGCACTGGAGGGGACGACCTCTAGCAGGGTTACAGCGCCATGAACAGAAAACACCCCACACTGACCCCGCTGTGATCACTTCAAGGCGATCCTTGCACTTCTGCCAGCTGAGAAGAGAGCAAGGAACAACCAGAGGACACTGGAGAGCCAGGTGTATGTGGCTTTACTGTCAGTCTGAGCGGATCTCTGCACAGAGGCCACAGAGCAGGACTAGGAGAGCTCTGACATTAATACTAACCCTGCTGACTGCTCCATACAGGAGACTGAGGCACATCGCACAGTTCTCGTCTGACTTCTCCCCTCTCCAGCTCCACACCAACACTGTGCATCTGTCTACGAGGTCAGGTGTTACAGAGCACCAAAATGGCAAGATACTGAACATATACCTCCATCACATGACAACAGAATCCGCCTTCCACCTTTCACCTCGGAGCCCAAGAACATCATCTGAGGCTTCCCTCGAGGTTCAACCCTCAGCCCTGCTCAACGCCTACATGACCCCCCTGGCCAACATCGTCAGATCCCATGGACTGAACATCATATCCTACCCAGACGACACCCAGCTCAACCTCTATCTGAAGACCCATCTAACATGAGGACCAACTTCCAACTGCATGACCAGTGTCGCCATCTGGATGCTAAATAACTGCTTTAAACTTATCACAGACAAAACAGAAGTACTGATCTTCAGGAACAACACCTCCCCATGGTACGACTCCTGGTGGCCTGCCAAGCTAGTACCCTCACCCACTCCATACAGACCACGCCCGGAACCTCTGCATTATCGTGGACAGCAAGCTCACCATGAAAAACCAGATCAATGCAGTCTCCTCAGCCTCCTTCCTCACTCTTCGCATGCTCCAAAAGATCTTCAAATAGCACCAGACGCACCGTTACTCAAGCGCTTGTCACTTGCTGCTTGGACTACGACAACACACTATGCAGGAATTACCACACACCTCCTGAAAAGACCGCAGACCATACAGAACGCAGTGACCACAGTCATCCGCGACCTCCCCAGATGGACCCACATCACCACTCACCTGAAGAAACTCCACTGGCTCCCTGTCCACAAGAGATGTCAATTCAAGATGCTGACCCACACCTACAAAGTCCTGCCCAATCAAGGACCGGCTAACATCAACCACCGCCTGAGCGTCCACCAACCCTCCAGACACCTGCCTCTCTCGCCCTCGCTCACACCCCCGCATCCGCCGAAGCAACAGTGGAGGACGCCCCTTCTCCTATCTTGCCACATAGTCCTGGCCCCTCCCCCTCCACCTCTGGACTTCACCCTCCGATCAGGAATTCAGAAAGGGGCTCAAGACCTGGTTGTTCAACTGATCCCACCCAAGCAGCATGGCTCTCAGCGCCTGGATACCCTCGCGGGTGAATAGCTGTGCTTTAAAAATCCTGATTGATAGAACACACTACCTCACTGACACTACACCTCAAACAAGCAACACTCCACCAAAGGGCAGGCAAATTACAACCTGGGTCCTCCACTGTGTTCAGAGACAAATTCAAACAGACCCGAGCCAGCCAAACCATAACTGTGGGTCCCTGCTCCTCACACCACAAACCCACTCCTGGGCTCTACTTTTCAACACGCTCACCAGCAGAAACAAAAAGCACAAGCCAAACAAACTACTGCAACCCAATCGACACGAACCCTAGAGCCACATGGACATCCACAATCCTGTCAGTCCACCCCAGCGGCAGATGCGCACTACACGAAAACGAGCAATGAAACATAGCAAGAGAAGCCCACACCGAAACAATTGCTCCTATTGTTTCCCTCAGCTCCCACTTTGAAAAGCAAGCTATGATCACCAGCATGCCCCGAGTTTAAGTTTACCACTGGAGTAACCAGAAATGCCACTCCGAATGTCCAAATAGGTGGCATGACCTGTCCACCCGGCATGCACAGAGCAGAATGTGAGTAGACACTGACCTTGAGCTTGGCGAGGGACTCCTCCAGGGCCGGCACCGTTACCAGGAACGCACCCTTCTTCCGTGCATGGCTGCTGATGCAGGTCCAGGCCCTGAAAACCAAATCCATACACTGTTGAGTCATCTGGCGAGGACAAATCTTCAAAATCAGGCGCACGCACTCTCAGGTGACTGCCCGGATCCATGAAAACTGGCCCGTGCACCAGGGTAGTGTCCTAGGGCAGCTGAGGCACTTATCGAAGAGTCAATACACTGGGGGGATCCACAGATCTCCTAATGCACCAAGGCAGAGAGTGCAGAGTCCCATGCCTTATCACTATGACAGAAAGGCAGAGAGGCGTATCAATGCACCGGAAGAGCCAGCGTGGCACTGCTTATGTACCAGCAGAGACAGGCCGTACACACACTGGCAGGATACACAGACCTCCTACTGCGCGAGGAGAGAGTGTCAGGACTCCCATGTGTTATCACTATGACAGAGAGGTATATCAATGCAACAGAAGAGACAGCGTGGCGCTCCTTATGTACCATCAGAGACAGGCCTTACATACAGTGGCAGGATACACAGACCTCCTAGTGCACTAGGAGAGGGCATCAGGAGTCCCATGCCTTATCACTATGACAGAGGACTATCAATGTAACAGAAGAGACAGCGTGGCGCTCCTTATGTACCAGCAGAGACAGGCCTTACATACAGTGGCAGGATACACAGACCTCCTACTGCACTAGGAGAGGGCATCAGGAGTCCCATGCCTTATCACTATGACAGAGGACTATCAATGCACCAGAAGAGACAGCGTGGCGCTCCTTATGTACCAGCAGAGACAGGCCTTACAGACACTGGCAGGATCTTCTTTTCGTCCACAGGTCCAAAGTGTTCTAAGGCTGGTGCCTTTGGGTGCCACATTTATACATAGCACACCAGCTAGTGGATGGGGTGAATTCCGTCTCTTTACTTATCAATGGTGTAAAAGTACTTGGGGCAACCCTACCCACTTTTGCAGCAGTTCCTGTTTGCCCTGTGCAAACAATGCCACTGTGTACCTTATTCTCAAAATCCAAGATGGGGAAACCCTTCCCCCCCCTTGTCATGCAGTGGATGCCCACAATATGATAACAGAAGAATTAAAAGCATTGTGCGGATGCTTACCTCATCCCATTGTGGGGACCATCACACCAACACACACCAACGCCCCCCCCCACCTACTTGTGTGCTTACGCTACCAGTCAAGGCGTTTTCCTTCCTCGTGACATGCCGCACTCTTGCTCTGCTTCCCGTGCTTCACCTGAATCGCACTTCTTTACTAATCTACTGATTCAAGGGCTCAGCACCGTGGCTTCCTTAGCGCAGTTTGTGGCAGGTTTTCACAACCCACAACGTTCACCGACTACAGCTGCCACTACTCCTTGAAGAGATGAGTTTTCAGCCCTTTCCTGTTCTGCACCAACGAGGAAGAGGACCTCACCTGTGATGGGACATTGGCTCAGTTCCTGAGTGCACAACATTTGACTTCTTTCTTTCCTTTTTTCACTGCTTAATTCCCAACATGGAAGCCGATATGTTAAAATAAAGAGGGAGTGGTAGTGACATCACACATCCATTGACCCTCGAATGACACTGACAACTTGTCTCACCGTTAACCCTATATAAAGTAAACAAAAGTCTAGGAGCCCTATTTAAATTCAGTTCCTGCTGCTGTCAGGACACAGACCAGGGGGAGCAAGGGTAGTGCCATGGGCACCAAAATGCAAGCCGGGAGCAGCTGTGGCTAGCGTAATTGAGGTCACGGAGTTCCACTAAGTGTTTAGCCCTTACCTTTTAAATTAAACCTTGCGTCTGGCAGGGGAAGCGCCAAGTCCTCGTGCCGACATCTTCCCAACTGAGCCCCTCACTCCCTGCTCTGCATGATGGGAAGGGACCTCCACCTGCCTCCATCAGGGGGGTGGGGGGGAACACTGGCCCACACAGGGCAGGGGGCTGAGAGCTCCTCAGCTGCTTCTGACCACTCATGTTTGCCATGATTATGCCCTCCCTGCTCCAGGATGACCTGCGGTGGATTCCCTGGCCCGTGGGCACTACCCACGAAACCATGGACATGGCCGCCAGCTCTAGGGCATGCTGAGAACATAGCCCCCGACAGGCCATGTGTGTTTCAACACTTCCCATGGGCACACTGGGGGCAGGAGAGGCATGACTGGGAGGTGTGTCATTAGGGCAGGTCAGTAACCAGCCAGGCCCCAGCGCCCTGCGGCCACAAGCCATGTGTGCAGCATCACTTCCCATGGGCACACTGGGGGCAGGAGAGGCATGACTGGGAGCTGTGTCATTAGGGCAGGTCAGTAACCAGCCAGGCCCCAGCGCCCTGCGGCCACAAGCCATGTATGCTGCACCACTTCCCATGGGCACACTGGGGGCAGGAGAGGCATGACTGGGAGCTGTCAGTAGGGCAGGTCAGTAACCAGCCAGGCCCCAGCGCCCTGCGGCCACAAGCCATGTATGCTGCATCACTTCCCATGGGCACACTGGGGGCAGGAGAGGCAAGACTGGGAGCCGTCAGTAGGACAGGTCAGTAACCAGCCAGGCCTCAGCGCCCTGTGGCCACAAGCCATGTACGCTCCATCACTTCCCATGGGCACACTGGGGGCAGGAGAGGCGTGACTGGGAGCTGTCAGTAGGGCAGGTCAGTAACAAGCCAGGCCCCAGCGCCCTGCGGCCACAAGCCATGTGTGTTGCATCACTTCCCATGGGCACACTGGGGGTAGGAGAGGCATGACTGGGAGCAGTCAGTAGGGCAGGTCAGTAACCAGCCAGGCCCCAGCGCCCTGCGGCCACAAGCCATGTGCCCTGCATCACTTCCCATGGGCACACTGGGGGCAGGAGAGGCATGACTGGGAGCGGTCAGTAGGGCAGGTCAGTAACCAGCCAGGCCCCAGCGCCCACAAGCCATGTGTGCTGCATCACTTCCCATGGGCACACTGGGGGCAGGAGAGGCATGACTGGGAGCTGTCAGTAGGGCAGGTCAGTAACCAGCCAGGCCCCAGCGCCCTGCGGCCACAAGCCATGTGTGCAGCATCACTTCCCATGGGCACACTGGGGGCAGGAGAGGCATGACTGGGAGCTGTGTCATTAGGGCAGGTCAGTAACCAGCCATGCCCCAGCGCCCTGCGGCCACAAGCCATGTATGCTGCACCACTTCCCATGGGCACACTGGGGGCAGGAGAGGCATGACTGGGAGCTGTCAGTAGGGCAGGTCAGTAACCAGCCAGGCCCCAGCGTCCTGCGGCCACAAGCCATGTATGCTGCATCACTTCCCATGGGCACACTGGGGGCAGGAGAGGCATGACTGGGAGCCGTCAGTAGGGCAGGTCAGTAACCAGCCAGGCCTCAGCGCCCTGTGGCCACAAGCCATGTATGCTCCATCACTTCCCATGGGCACACTGGGGGCAGGAGAGGCTTGACTGGGAGCTGTCAGTAGGGCAGGTCAGTAACAAGCCAGGCCCCAGCGTCCTGCGGCCACAAGCCATGTATGCTGCATCACTTCCCATGGCCTCACTGGGGGCAGGAGAGGCATGACTGGGAGCTGTTAGTAGGGCAGGTCTGCAACCAGCCAGGCCCATGAGCCTTGCGGCCACAAGCCATGCATGCTGCATCACTTCCCATGGGCACACTGGGGGCAGGAGAGGCATGAATGGGAGCTGTCAGTAACCAGCCAGGCCCCAGCACCCTGCGGCCACAAGCCATGTGTGCTGCATCACTTCCCATGGGCACACTGGGGGCAGGAGAGGCATGACTGGGAGCTGTGTCATTAGGGCAGGTCAGTAACCAGCCAGGCCCATGAGCCTTGCGGCCACAAGCCATGTATGCTGCATCACTTCCCATGGGCACACTGGGGGCAGGAGAGGCATGACTGGGAGCTGTCAGTAGGGCAGGTCTGCAACCAGCCAGGCCCATGAGCCTTGCGGCCACAAGCCATGCATGCTGCATCACTTCCCATGGGCACACTGGGGGCAGGAGAGGCATGACTGGGAGCGGTCAGTAGGGCAGGTCAGTAACCAGCCAGGCCCCAGCGCCCTGCGGCCACAAGCCATGTGTGCTGCATCACTTCCCATGGGCACACTGGGGGCAGGAGAGGCATGACTGGGAGCGGTCAGTAGGGCAGGTCAGTAACCAGCCAGGCCCCAGCGCCCTGCGGCCACAAGCCATGTATGCTGCACCACTTGCCATGGGCACACTGGGGGCAGGAGAGGCATGACTGGGAGCTGTCAGTAGGGCAGGTCTGCAACCAGCCAGGCCCATGAGCCTTGCGGCCACAAGCCATGCATGCTGCATCACTTCCCATGGGCACACTGGGGGCAGGAGAGGCATGAATGGGAGCTGTCAGTAGGGCAGGTCAGTAACCAGCCAGGCCCCAGCGCCCTGCGGCCACAAGCCATGTGTGCTGCATCACTTCCCATGGGCACACTGGGGGCAGGAGAGGCATGACTGGGAGCTGTCCGTAGGGCAGGTCAGTAACCAGCCAGGCCCATGAGCCCTGCGGCCACAAGCAATGTGTGCTGCATCACTTCCCATGGGCACACTGGGGGCAGGAGAGGCATGACTGGGAGCTGTCAGTAGGGCAGGTCAGTAACCAGCCAGGCCCCAGCGCCCTGCGGCCACAAGCCATGTGTGCTGCATCACTTCCCATGGGCACACTGGGGGCAGGAGAGGCATGACTGGGAGCTGTGTCATTAGGGCAGTTCAGTAACCAGCCAGGCCCATGAGCCTTGAGGCCACAAGCCATGTATGCTGCATCACTTCCCATGGGCACACTGGGGGCAGGAGAGGCATGACTGGGAGCTGTCAGTAGGGCAGGTCAGTAACCAGCCAGGCCCCAGCACCCTGCGGCCACAAGCCATGTGTGCTGCATCACTTCCCATGGGCACACTGGGGGCAGGAGAGGCATGACTGGGAGCTGTCAGTAGGGCAGGCCAGTAACCAGCCAGGCCCATGAGCCTTGCGGCCACAAGACATGTATGCTGCATCACTTCCCATGGGCACACTGGGGGCAGAGGAGGCATGACTGGGAGCTGTCAGTAGGGCAGGTCTGCAACCAGCCAGGCCCATGAGCCTTGCGGCCACAAGCCATGCATGCTGCATCACTTCCCATGGGCACACTGGGGGCAGGAGAGGCATGACTGGGAGCTGTCAGTAGGGCAGGTCAGTAACCAGCCAGGCCCCAGCGCCCTGCGGCCACAAGCCATGTGTGCTGCATCACTTCCCATGGGCACACTGGGGGCAGGAGAGGCATGACTGGGAGCTGTCAGTAGAGCAGGTCGGTAACCAGCCAGGCCCCAGCACCCTGCGGCCACAAGCCATGTATGCTGCATCACTTCCCATGGGCACGGGGGGGGGTTTGGCAGGAGAGGCATGACTGGGAGCTGTGTCATTAGGGCAGTTCAGTAACCAGCCAGGCCCATGAGCCTTGAGGCCACAAGCCATGTATGCTGCATCACTTCCCATGGGCACACTGGGGGCAGGAGAGGCATGACTGGGAGCTGTCAGTAGGGCAGGTCAGTAACCAGCCAGGCCCCAGCACCCTGCGGCCACAAGCCATGTGTGCTGCATCACTTCCCATGGGCACACTGGGGGCAGGAGAGGCATGACTGGGAGCTGTCAGTAGGGCAGGCCAGTAACCAGCCAGGCCCATGAGCCTTGCGGCCACAAGCCATGTATGCTGCATCACTTCCCATGGGCACACTGGGGGCAGGAGAGGCATGACTGGGAGCTGTCAGTAGGGCAGGTCAGTAACCAGCCAGACCCATGAGCCCTGCAGCCACAAGCCATGTGTGCTGCATCACTTCCCATGGGCAAACTGGGGGCAGGAGAGGCATGACTGGGAGCTGTCAGTAGGGCAGGTCAGTAACCAGCCAGGCCCCAGCGCCCTGCGGCCACAAGCCATGTGTGCTGCATCACTTCCCATGGGCACACTGGGGGCAGGAGAGGCATGACTGGGAGCTGTCAGTAGGGCAGGCCAGTAACCAGCCAGGCCCATGAGCCTTGCGGCCACAAGCCATGTATGCTGCATCACTTCCCATGGGCACACTGGGGGCAGGAGAGGCATGACTGGGAGCTGTCAGTAGGGCAGGTCAGTAACCAGCCAGGCCCCAGCGCCCTGCGGCCACAAGCCATGTGTGCTGCATCACTTCCCATGGGCACACTGGGGGCAGGAGAGGCATGACTGGGAGCTGTTAGTAGGGCAGGTCAGTAACCAGCCAGGCCCCAGCGCCCTGCGGCCACAAGCCATGTGTGCTGCATCACTTCCCATGGGCACACTGGGGGCAGGAGAGGCATGACTGGGAGCTTTCCGTAGGGCAGGTCAGTAACCAGCCAGGCCCCAGCGCCCACAAGCCATGTGTGCTGCATCACTTCCCATGGGCACACTGGGGGCAGGAGAGGCATGACTGGGAGCTGTCAGTAGGGCAGGTCAGTAACCAGCCAGGCCCATGAGCCTTGAGGCCACAAGCCATGTATGCTGCATCACTTCCCATGGGCACACTGGGGGCAGGAGAGGCATGACTGGGAGCTGTCAGTAGAGCAGGTCGGTAACCAGCCAGGCCCCAGCACCCTGCGGCCACAAGCCATGTATGCTGCATCACTTCCCATGGGCACGGGGGGGGGGGTTTGGCAGGAGAGGCATGACTGGGAGCTGTGTCATTAGGGCAGGTTGGTAACCAGCCAGGCCCCAGTGCCCTGCGGCCACAAGCCATGTGTGCTGCATCACTTCCCATGGGCACACTGGGGGCAGGAGAGGCATGACTGGGAGCTGTCAGTAGGGCAGGTCGGTAACCAGCCAGGCCCCAGTGCCCTGTGGACACAAGCCATGTGTGCTCCATCACTTCCCATGGGCACACTGGGGGCAGGAGAGGCATGGCTGGGAGCTGTCAGTAGGGCAGGACAGTAACCAGCCAGCCAGGCCCCAGCGCCCTGCGGCCACAAGCCATGTGTGCTGCATCACTTCCCATGGGCACACTGGGGGCAGGAGAGGCATGACTGGGAGCTGTATCAGTAGGGCAGGGGGTAGGTCAGTAACCAGCCAGCCAGGCCCCACTGGCTCGCTGCACTGCGGGACCAGCAAAGAGGCTGCACCACCGGGGACTGTTGAGTGGGTTAGGACAAGAGTACCCAGGGGGTGATCCCAAGATGTGGGGGTGGGGTGATTAGGCTCACAGAAAGGAAAGGAGAGAGGTAGTAAACCTACCAAAGTGGTGCCCTCAGAAAACCAGAAACCTAAGGAGGGAGTCAAGACCCAGTCCACCTCTAGCAAGCACAGTAGTGGGCCCCAAGGGCTGAAGAAACTCTTAGACAAAAGGTTGTGTTTTGACTGCCAGCAGCCATGACACCACCGAGGGGATGCAGCATGCCCCAAGAAGGAGGTTAGCACTGGGGTGGCTGGGGTAGCCTTTAAGGAGGACACCTCAGGGGAGGAGGAGGTCCTAGTAGCTTTCAACTGGGGAAGGGTCCAGATGATAAGCTGGTGATCCCTGTGGTTGGATGTAGGCCCTTCCATCACCTCAAGGTGAATGGGATCCCAACCACAGCCCTGAGAGACACAGGTGCCAGTCACACCATAGCGGTGGACAGGTTGTGTCCCCATACCAGTACTTGCCAGGAGAGGTAAGGAGAGTTAGAATAACCCCAAGGGAGGTCACAGATTACCCTGTGGCAGTAGTGTCCCTAGAGGAAGGGACTGCCCTTAGCTGGAATAGGGTGGTAGTCAGTCCTGACTCTCCCTAGATTTTCTCCTAGGCAATGACCTCCCTGAGGTTGGTCTGAGCCTAGGGGAGGCAGCTGCCCAGGGAGCTGCCAGTCCCAAGGATCCTCAAGGTCCTGTCTCAGTTAGCAGACATAGGCCCCAGAAAATAGGTAAGGGTGGGAAAGGAAGGCTAATCTTAATTCGAGACCCAGGGCAACCTACCCAAGATGGGGAGGACCAGAGACTGGCCCTTGTGGAGCCTCTTTGACCCCCCTAGAAGTCCAAGAGGGTCAGGCGCCTGCTCAGACTCAGGGTGTCCCCTCCACTGACCTGGCAGAGGAAAGAGTGGAAGGAGGGTGACTGTCACCTTAAGGGGTTGCCCCCCACTCTGAAAAGTTAGAGAGACTCCAGGGAGCCACAGTAGCCCCCCAGGTAGCCCATCCACCTGTCAGTGGAGAGCTAGGTTGTGGTTCTGGGCATTGACAGCTGTCAGTAGGCTCTTTGTGCCTTCGCGGCAGCTCTATCCTTGGCATGGGGATCAGATCACATGATAGGACATAAAGTAGGCCCCCTGACCCTGTTGGTCATGGTGAGTTACTCAAGTGCTGGGTTTGGGTCAGCTAGGTGATGCCCTAGCTACGGTATGGCTAGGTGAGGTAGGTACCTCACAGTCCCAAGTAGAGGATAGAGAGAAGGTTGGCAGAGACACAGTCCTTGCAAAGGCTCAGTTCAGGTTGGGGCCTATGATAGTTGAGGTAGGCCAGCCCCCCAGAGGAAATTACCCTGGCAGAAGGATGTAAGGTAAAGTAGGCCCTGCAATGGTCAGCCAGTTACCTAACATTCTTCATCGCTGAATAGTCAGGGAGACTCACCAAACGTCTAGTTGAGATCTCCTGGACATATTAGCTGGAGAGAGGGGGTCTGTGTAAAGAAACATGCTTTTTGCAGGTTTAATCTGACTTTTTGCTCCCATTTTGACTACTAGGTCCTGGTGTAATGGCTCTGAAATGCCCCGAGCCCTGCTACGTAGGATTCACTGCATGTGCTCTGACCCTTAAAATTGTGCGTGCTTAATTGGCTTGTCCCCAATTGGCATAGACTAACTTACTTGTAAGCCCCTAGTATGTGGTACCAGGGGTACCCAGGGCCTGTAAGTTAGAGTATCGCTCACGGGCTGCAGCACTTGTTCTGCCACCATGAATGGGACAAGGTAAAACCTGGCTCCCAGTCTGCCAATGCAGACTGGGAGGGCAGATCTAGACAGCTAACTCAACTTTGCCATTTTAGGTAATGGCAAAGCCCAAACCTCCATTTTTAATATATGCAAGTCACACCTAAAACAGGCCTAACGAGCCCTAAGGCAGGGTGCTGTAGGTCAAAAAGTGGAACTAGTACTTTCACATGTTCCAACAGTGAAAACCCTAAATTGTTGTTCTTACTGTGGAAAGGCTAGTAGCCCCATTGGCAAGTACAGAGTTACAGGTTGACACCTTAGCCCTGCCAACTTCTGAATGGGACTAGCAAAGTTGGTACTGTGAGGTATCAAAAGAATCAGTGCATTAAATCCAATTCAATGGTTAAATCGAGTTTAATGTCACTGATGGGCAAAGTGCAACTTTAGAAGTTGCCACTTTAGTTTCCCAAGGTTTCCAGTGCTGGTTACTGTTATACTATAGGTCAGTCCTGCAGACAACTTTCTGTCCTCCTGGGGAGACATGCCAACGACTCCAGGAAAGATAACAATAGATGCCTCCACTGGAGGAGGTGTTACCTCCCCCAGGCAGGAAGCCACACACGTGGTAGCAAATGCAAAGCCGCCTTTGAAGGGCAAATGAGGAACACTTGGGAAAGGGGCTGCTCGATTGTTTAGGTCACGGGCACTCATAGTACGGCCCGCGGGCCGCCAGCGGCCCGGCAAGCCTTCCTTGGCGGCCAGCGGACCTTGCAGACATCGTACCTGTGGTTTTTTTTTAAAGTGTGTCAGCAAACACCGCCGGTTGCAGCAGCGCGGACTCTGAGAGACTCTGCTCTATGGGGGCCGGGCGATTCTTTAAAAGACCATTCACTTGTTAATGAGGCTTTGTTGTATTTCACCTCTTCTTAGCGCCCCTGCATCTCCACTCTGACTGAGTGGCGCTAAGAAGAGGTGAAATACAACAAAGCCTCATTAACAAGTGAATGGTCTTTTAAAGACCTCTGAAGTACTCGGGTGCGGCTGTGTGTGTTCCCGGGAAGCTGTCTCAGCCCGGGCTGCCACACACGCGGGGTGAGGTGACAGAGGGTGACAGAGGACAGCAGGGTGTGAGAGCCGGGTGAGGTGACAGAGGACAGCAGGGTGTGAGAGCCGGGTGAGGTGACAGAGGACAGCAGGGTGTGAGAGCCGGGTGAGGTGACGGAGGGCAGCAGGGAGTGAGAGCCGGGTGAGGTGACGGAGGGCAGCAGGGAGTGAGAGCCGGGTGAGGTGACGGAGGGCAGCAGGGAGTGAGAGCCGGGTGAGGTGACAGAGGGTAGCAGGGAGTGAGAGCCGGGTGAGGTGACGGAGGGCAGCAGGGAGTGAGAGCCGGGTGAGGTGACGGAGGGCAGCAGGGAGTGAGAGCCGGGTGAGGTGACAGAGGACAGCAGGGTGTGAGAGCCGGGTGAGGTGACAGAGGGTAGCAGGGTGTGAGAGCCGGGTGAAGTGACGGAGGGTAGCAGGGAGTGAGAGCCGGGTGAGGTGACGGAGGACAGCAGGGTGTGAGAGCCGGGTGAGGTGACAGAGGACAGCAGGGTGTGAGAGCCGGGTGAGGTGACAGAGGACAGCAGGGTGTGAGAGCCGGGTGAGGTGACAGAGGACAGCAGGGTGTGAGAGCCGGGTGAGGTGACAGAGGACAGCAGGGTGTGAGAGCCGGGTGAGGTGACAGAGGACAGCAGGGTGTGAGAGCCGGGTGAGGTGACAGAGGACAGCAGGGTGTGAGAGCCGGGTGAGGTGACAGAGGACAGCAGGGTGTGAGAGCCGGGTGAGGTGACAGAGGACAGCAGGGTGTGAGAGCCGGGTGAGGTGACAGAGGACAGCAGGGTGTGAGAGCCGGGTGAGGTGACGGAGGGTAGCAGGGCGTGAGAGCCGGGTGAGGTGACGGAGGGCAGCAGGGAGTGAGAGCCGGGTGAGGTGACGGAGGGCAGCAGGGAGTGAGAGCCGGGTGAGGTGACGGAGGGCAGCAGGGTGTGAGAGCCGGGTGAGGTGACGGAGGGCAGCAGGGAGTGAGAGCCGGGTGAGGTGACGGAGGGCAGCAGGGAGTGAGAGCCGGGTGAGGTGACGGAGGGCAGCAGGGAGTGAGAGCCGGGTGAGGTGACAGAGGGTGACAGAGGGCAGGGAGTGAGAGCCAGGTGAGGTGTGCGTTAAGAGCCCGTGACGTGATGTTTCCCGCCAGCCTGTAGTCAGAGAGTTGAGCCAAGGCCAGGGAGCTCAGGCCTGGTCTCCGCTCTCGCAGCACAGCGCACAAATGCTCGCCGCCAGGTTGGCGCTATATATAATTGATGCATGCATACCTACACGGACGGGTGACTGGGGCCAAAGGGGGGCTTTGATCTGACAGCTCGGGGGTGAGAGTCAGAATTAAAGCCAGCGACAGATGTGACCCCAGGCCCAGTGGTGGGACACAAACCCCGCGAAACAGCAAATTCAGAGAGAAAACGAGCTGGCTTTTACATTACACAGGGAGAGGGGGGGGGTGGGTGGGGCCGCTGTCTCTGGGCTGGTGACAGGGACGTGTAGACACAGTACGTGTGCACTGCCCGAGGCACAGAGACAGATAGAGACAGAAACAGACAGAGACAGACAGAGACAGAGATAGACAGATAGAGACAGAGATAGACAGAGACAGACAGAGACAGACTGACAGACAGATAGAGGCAGAGATTGATAGAGGTAGATAGAGGCAGGGACAGACAGATAGAGGCAGCGATAGAGAGAGGCAGCGATAGAGAGAGAGAGAGAGAGATAGAGGCAGAGACAGATAGAGGTAGAGACAGATAGAGGCAGAGACAGACAGAGGCAGAGACAGACAGAGGCAGAGACAGACAGAGATAGAGACAGACAGACAGAGATAGAGACAGACAGACAGCGACAGAGACACAGAGATAGAGAGAGACAGACAGAGACAGGGACAGAGACAGGGACAGACAGACAGGGACAGACAGAGAGATGGAGAGGGAGACGGAGAGGGAGACGGAGGGAGGGAGACGGAGGGAGGGAGACGGAGGGAGGGAGACGGAGGGAGGGAGACGGAGGGAGGGAGGGAGAGGGAGGGTGACAGAGGGTGGGAGACAGGGAGGGAGACAGAGGGTGACAGAGGGAGGGAGAGGGAGGGAGAGAGAGAGGGAGACAGAGGGAGACTGAAACAGACAGAGACAGACAGAGACAGATAGAGACAGAGACAGAGATAGACAGAGACAGACAGACAGACAGAGACAGACAGAGATAGACAGAGATAGACAGAGACAGACAGGGACAGACTGACAGAGGCAGAGATAGACAGATAGAGACAGAGATAGACAGAGATAGACAGAGACAGACAGAGACAGACGCAGAGATAGACAGATAGAGACAGAGATAGACAGACATAGACAGAGACAGACATAGACAGAGACAGACAGGGACAGACTGACAGAGACAGATAGAGGCAGAGATTGATAGAGGTAGATAGAGGCAGGGACAGACAGATAGAGGCAGCGATAGAGAGAGAGGCAGCGATAGAGAGAGAGAGAGAGACAGAGAGAGAGACAGAGAGAGAGAGAGAGACAGAGAGAGAGACAGAGAGAGAGACAGAGAGAGAGAGAGAGAGACAGAGAGAGAGACAGAGAGAGAGACAGAGAGAGAGAGAGACAGAGAGAGAGAGAGACAGAGAGAGAGAGAGACAGAGAGAGAGAGAGAGACAGAGAGAGAGAGAGACAGAGAGACAGAGAGAGATAGAGGCAGAGACAGATAGAGGCAGAGAGAGATAGAGGCAGAGACAGACGCAGAGACAGACGCAGAGACAGACGCAGAGACAGACGCAGAGACAGACGCAGAGACAGACGCAGAGACAGACGCAGAGACAGACGCAGAGACAGACGCAGAGACAGACGCAGAGACAGAGGCAGAGACAGAGGCAGAGACAGAGGCAGAGACAGAGGCAGAGACAGACAGAGGCAGAGACAGACAGAGGCAGAGACAGACAGAGGCAGAGACAGACAGAGGCAGAGACAGACAGAGGCAGAGACAGACAGAGGCAGAGACAGACAGAGGCAGAGACAGACAGAGGCAGAGACAGACCGAGATAAAGACAGACCGAGATAGAGACAGACAGCGATAGAGACAGAGACACAGAGATAGAGACAGAGACAGAGACAGACAGCGATAGAGACAGAGACACAGAGATAGAGACAGAGACAGACAGACAGCGATAGAGACAGAGACACAGAGATAGAGACAGAGACACAGAGATAGAGACAGAGACACAGAGATAGAGACAGAGACACAGAGATAGAGACAGAGACACAGAGATAGAGACAGAGACACAGAGATAGAGACAGAGACACAGAGATAGAGACAGAGACAGACAGGGACAGAGACAGACAGAGACAGGGACAGAGACAGACAGAGACAGGGACAGAGACAGACAGAGACAGGGACAGACAGACAGGGACAGACAGGGAGATGGAGAGGGAGGGAGACAGAGGGAGGGAGACAGAGGGTGGGAGACAGAGGGTGGGAGACAGAGGGTGGGAGACAGAGGGTGGGAGACAGAGGGTGGGAGACAGAGGGTGGGAGACAGAGGGTGGGAGACAGAGGGTGGGAGACAGAGGGTGGGAGACAGAGGGTGGGAGACAGAGGGTGGGAGACAGAGGGTGGGAGACAGAGGGTGGGAGACAGAGGGTGGGAGACAGAGGGTGGGAGACAGAGGGTGGGAGACAGAGGGTGGGAGACAGAGGGTGGGAGGGAGAGAGAGGGGGAGGGAGAGAGGGAGGGAGACAGAGGGAGGGAGACAGAGGGA